>QEPC01010332.1:1877153-1890147 GCA_003113815.1 Sphenodon punctatus
CTTCCCTCCCACCTTCCTTGAGGAAATCTCCTCCCTGCTCTCTTCCTCCATCCTTTCCACTTGCACCCTTGATGCCATCCCCTCCTGCCTCCTGACCTCCATTGCTTCCACTGTTGCCCCTTCCCTCCTGCACATCATCAACCTCTTCCTCGCTACTGGCTCATTCCCCTCTGCCTTCAAGCTCTGTCTCTCCTATCCTCAAAAAGTCCACTCTTGACCCCTCGGTTCCTTCTAGCTACCATCCTGTCTCACTTCTTCCTTTTGCTTCCAAGCTTCTTGAATGTGTTGTCTACTCCCGCTGCCTCGACTTCCTCTCCACCAACTCCTCCCTTGACCCCCTCCAATCTGGCTTCTGCCTCCTTCACTCTACTGAAACTGCTCTTGCTAAGATCACCAATGATCTTGTGGCTAAATCTAATTGCCTCTATTCCATTATTGTACTCCTTGACCTCTCTGTTGCCTTTGATACTGTTGACTACTCACTCTTGCTGAACTCACTTCACTTCCTTGGCTTCCATGGCTCCATCCTTGACTGGTTCTCCTCCTACCTGTCTGACTGCTCCTTCAATGTGTCTCTTGTCAACTCCACCTCCTCCTCCCTTTCCCTCTCGGTTGGTGTTTCCAAGGCTCTGTCCTTGGCCCTCTCCTCTTCCCTATCTACACCCTGTCCCTAGGCAAACTCATTGCCTCCAATGGCTTCCAATATCATCTCTACACTGATGACACTCAACTATGTCTCTCTACTCCCTCTCTCTCTCCATCTGTTCAAGCTCGCCTCACCAGCTGTCTCTGATATCGCCACTTGGATGTCTCAACATCAACTAAACTCAACATGGCTAAAACTGAACTCTTTATCTTCCCCCCTCATCTGTCCCCTCCCTCTTCCCTGTCAATTCTTATCGACGGGTCACCATTCTTCCCGTCCCCCAAGCCCGTAGCTTAGGCTTCATCTTTGACTCACCCCTTTCTTTTAAACCCTACATTAACTCTGTTGACAAATCCTGTCACGACTCGCTTCTCCCTCCATAACATTGCTAAGATTTGCCCTTTTCTCTCTGTCTCCTCTGCCAAAACCCTTGTTCACGTCCTGGTCATCTCTCGCCTTGATTACTGTAACCTCCTTCTCACTGGCCTCCCCCGCTCTCCCCTTTCTCCCCTTATCTCTGTCCAAAACTCTGCTGCCAGGGTCATCCACCTCACCCGTCGCTTCGACCACGTGCAGCCCCTTCTCTCCACTCTTCCCTGGCTCCCCCTTCCTGAACAATTCCTGCACAAGTTGCTAATCTTCACCTATAAAGCTCTTCACAACCTTGCTCCCCCCCTACCTCTCTGCGCTAATTTCCCTCCATACTCCATTCCTCCTCTGTCCCCTCTCTCACCCTCCCACACCTCCCTGACCGCCTTTGTCCCTTCTTCCTAGCTGCCCCCCCATGCCTGGAACTCTCTCCCTGCCCACATCTGCCTCACCCTCTCCCTTCATACCTTCAAATCCCTCCTCAAGACCCACCTCTTCCGCTCTGCCCTCCCCAACTCCTCGCTCCACTCACCTAACTCGTTCTGATACCTTCCATCCAGTACAATCTGTTACCTGAGGTCTGTGTACTCATATCCTCACCACATGGACCAGCCAGCCACCATTCTTGATGTAACCAAGCCAAGCACGTGCACCCTGGGACCTCACATTTTTGTGAATGTTACACCCCTTATCTCTTCCTCTGTTTCCATTCCTTCATCTCCCCACCACCACCACCACCGCCGGTCTCTCAGATTGTAAGCCCTAGGGCAGGGACCATGTCTATTGCATAACTTTGTAAAGCACCAGGTACAATGCTGGTGCTATATAAATGCTTAATAATAATAATAATAATAATAATAATTAATAAATAATAAGTCTCACCTCATTCCTGGGCAGACAGAAGGTAGTGCTGCTGCTCTATTCTGCTTCTCCTTCCTCTCCCCATACATCAGGCACAAGAAAGGGAAAAGCAGAGTAGCAGCATGGGCATGATCAGCAACACCATAGGGATGCATGGATGTAATTACAGTGGGGGGTATAAGGTTGAATCAAGAACCGTTCCCAGTTCTCACAAGAACCGTTCCCAGTTCTTATCTTGAGAATTGAGAAACGTTATCGAGATCTCGACAAGATCTTGGTAACGTTCTGAGATCTCACAAGAATCTCAAGAAAATTCGAAAACTGTTCTGTGCATGATCAAAATGGTCACCATGGCCATTCTGTGCATGCGCCGTGCCGTTTGAGCATGTGAGGACCGGCTGCCCTTTTCCAAAATGGCACTAGCACTGTAAGCGACATTTTGGAAAAGGGCTGCACAGTTCATACAGGAAGTGGGAGGCATGATCGCCTGTTGCCATGCACTTTTTTTGGCAAGGTGCACTCTGGTTTCTCAGCAGTGTGCTGCGAGTGGCCATGAGTGGGTGCTGTGTGGCTCACAGGAACATGCAATTTCCACACCATCTTCAGATGGGAAGTTGGATGAGTGGTTCCTAGGTGGCCATGTGTGGTAGCATCTCATTTAAAAAACCCAAAGAATGACTGTCTCTCCTGTGTCAGCCACACCTAGAGAAAGGATACTTTGATCTGATCTAACGTGGCTGTTCCTATGAGATGCAATTTTTGTCCATGGCCTTGGAAATTTGCTCACACATATTCCCCGCATTACAGCATTCATTATCCACCTACCAGCGTTTATAACATCTAATTACATTAACAATCCCTGTAGAATGTCATGGCTCGGAACCTCCAAGCCCTTGTTGAATCCATTTTGGAGGTCACTCGGGGCAAGTGTAGAGGAGGTGTTTGGCTGGGAGAGAGGTGCAGCATGCGACCTCAAGACTCAGCGGCCAGGCCTGCAGAAAGCATCACAGCTGCCTATTTAAATATTTGTCAGAAAAAATTTCTTCTCTCGCAGACAGTGAATGGCCCTGACTCCGCAACCTTAGTCCTCATTATAAGAAATTGCCATTAAACAACAATGCTTCGTTTACAATTGACATTCTGAGCATTGGGAGGAAGAAGGGGAACGCTCATCTCCCTTCCCAGTCTGATCATCTCATTTAAAGTGGTTCTTGCCTTTACCCTTTTCTGAGGGCAAAGAGAGGTGGAGACATGTATGCTCACTGATATTTCAGAGCCTCTAATTAATGGAAAGATTATTCATGCATTTAAGCATTAAAAGGTATTCAAGTCAGAGTAAATAAAATTTCTACTTGGTTATTTTCTAATAACCGCCCCCTTCCCCTGTGGCAAAAAAAGAGAGAAAAGATGCAACCGAAACCCCTAACTCACTCCTTGCTGTGCCTCTTTACCAGATCAACAGAAGCCAGCTGTACTGTAGTGTCACTGCAAATTCTCCTAAATTCAGTTTATCCTTGAGTTTCTTCATGGAACTCCACTATTGATTAGGTAATGCCAAGGAACTTGTCTCTAGGCCAAGTAGTTGGGGGCAATATCTGGAGCCCACAGGGTCAGATGCTGTAGAACCGAGGGACTGTTGTCTATGGATTGTGTTTCAAGAGTGCCTGTGGCAGCTTAAGATCCTACTTCAGCTTTGTAGAGTTTCGGGCTGTTGACTTGGGTTGGTTACGTCCATACTACCTCTCCTAAGTTTCCCCTGCAGTTTCATTTTGGTATGGCATTCCTTTTTAGTTTCACTTCCTACCTACATTACATTATAGCAAGGAAAGGAAACCGAACAGTCTCTTGGGCTGTGCAGCATAGTTCTAGAAGCTAGGAAGTCAAGAGTTGTAATTTTGTGTCTTTGGCTGACCCATTTGAGCAGATCCTGATTTCACCTACCCTATGTAAATCTGGAAGTAGCTTGCTGATGCTGCTGGAGTTACTCCAGCACATATATGGAGGAATTCTAAATGCGGCACAAGGCATTTCAGTAACATTTTCCAAACCGACTTCTGACTTTGGGTACCAAACTGGAGCCTCTTGGACCCAACCTCCAAAGGTGTTGAGCACCAGTAGCATCCAGTGATCAGGAGCTGTGGTTGCTGAGAACTTAAGAAAGCTGAGGCTGAAAATGCGTAATTGGGCTCCCAAAGCAGAGGCCAACATGTTGATCTTTTAAATCATTCTTTGTGTGTTTTCCAAAATGTAAGATGAAGATAGATACCATTTCTTTAGGGGCCTGGTTTTCCATGAATCATTCTGTGTTAGTTCACAACATGTGCGAAGGGTAGTTAACAGCATGTCCTTGCAGAGATCTAGGTATCTAGGGATTGGATGCTGGGTAGCTGGAGATGTTTTGAAAGCCAGGTTTCAGAAGTTGAAGGCCAGCTAGGCTGTGAACTAAGAATTAGAACTGAAGCAAATTTTCCAGGCAGATTCTGTCTCTGATGGATGTGTCCAGTTTGATCTGTGTTTGGCGGAATGCAGTGGTCACAATCAGCTCCCCATTCTGCCAAATATCTGGATCATGTATCCAACCCAAGTCAACAGCCCTACACTCTACAATACTGAAGTAGGATCTTAAGTAGCCACGGGCACTCTTGAAACTCAAGCCATAGAGAAAAGCTTAGAAGCAATGTGCCATGTTGGAGTATGGTGATCCAGAATGAAGAAATCCATCAACTTCAGAGTTGGGGAACCTGAGGCCTGGGGGTTAAATGTGGCCCATGGTTAAGTTTTTATGTGGCCCTTTTCCAGTTCCTAGAACTGGTCCCCTGGATTGAGTTCCTACCCCTAAGCACTTAGAGTTCACGGCAAGGAAGCAGAGATGAGGGAATGCACTCAAGGATAGGGCACAGATCCATGATCTGTATCATTCCCTTCTTGAGTACACCCCTTAAGTACCCACGACTTCCAACTTTTAAATGCCCCTCACAGCTTGTACCAACTTGTGAAGTAGCCCCTGGGAGGGAAAAGGTTCCCTAACCCTTAGAACATAAGTAGTGCCATTCTGGGTAAGACCAATGGTCTTTCGAGTCCAGCATTCCCTCTCCGAAAGTAGCCAATCTCAGCTGCTTGGGATAAGATCCAACAGGTCCCAATGGGCAATCCATTCCCTGTTGTTCACTCCCAGCTCCCGATACTCAGGTCATTTTTAAATGGACTGCCACTGGGGGGCAGGGTCTGTGTGCGGCGGGTGGAGCACCAAGGGTTGCTAGCTATGTATATTTTCCCAGACAACTTATGAAACATACATGTTGCAGGGCCTGCATAGGTGCCAATGCAAACCCTGCAACATGTATTTTTCATAAGTGACCCAGAAAAATATACATAGGTGGCAACCCTAGGAGCACTGCTGTGGGAACTATGCGTGTGGGGTGTGTGTGTGTGTGTGTGCAGGGTGCAGACGACACCTATCTCCACCCATCTACACATATGGAGCAACCTGGCTTTTCGCCAGTTGCCCCATGCATTGGGGATTTTATAAACTTCTATCATATCCCCCCTCAGTCATCTCTTCTCTAAGCTGAAGAGCCCTAACCTATCAAGCCTCTCTTTTTATGGGAACTGTTCCATACCCGTTTCATTTTGTTGTCCTTCTCTGTACCTTTTCTACTTCTACTATATCTTTTGTTGAGATGGGGTGACCAGAACTGCACACAATATTCAAGATGTAGTCGCACCATATAAAGGCATTATTATATTTACAGTTTTATTCTCTAGCCCTTTCCAAATACTTCCTAACATCCTTCCCAGTTCCCTTTTTGGCTGATGCCACACACTGAGTGGAGGATTTCGAAGTATTGCACACAGTGGGCATTTTTACACATACGTTAAAGTTCCGGATTTTTCAATCTTCTGGGTTTACAAGTCCAAAAGTAAGTTCCGGATTCATGCCCTGAGGCAGTTCCTGGATGCATTCTTCACACAAAACACTGCCCTGAAGCAGTCTAAAGTAGCCGCAGCTGTAGATGTGACAGGCTGCCATGGAAACCAAGTGACCACAGCTGCCTGGAGCAAAGCAGTTTACCAGGAGAACCTTTTACACACAAAAGTTCTGGAAGTTCTACGCACAAGTTCAAAGACCCGGATATTTAAGATCTGGGTGGAGTGATTTAGACACACAGAAAGTTAAGGATGTAACAAGCAAACATCCAGGAGAAATGTGTGTGTAAAAACATGCAGTGACTCCCAAGATCCCTTTTTTGAGTGGTAACCCCTAATTTAAAACCCAGCACGGGACTAAGCCGTGTGCATGTGAGTTCTGGATCACGCCTAATGTGTACATATAGTTTGGATTATTTTTCCCTACATGCATCACTTTGCACTTGTCCACATCTGCCCTGTAGATGCCCCGGCTGTCACCCAATCTTGCAAGATCCTCCTGCAATTCTTCACATTCCGCTTGGGTTTTAACTACCTTGGATAACTTTTTGACATCTGCAAATCTGATCATCTCACTTTTTATCCCTTTTCCAGATCATTAATGAATATATTAAACAACACTGGTCCCAGTACAGATCCCTGTGGTACTCCACTATTTACTTACCTCAATTACAAAACTGACTATTTAGTCCTATTCTTTGCTTTCTATCCTTTAACCAGTTAGTAATCCACAATAGTACACTGCCTCCTATCCCATGACTATAATTTCCTCAAGAGTTTCTCATGAGGGACCTTATCAAATGTCTTTTGAAAATCCAGATACACTATATCAACCAGCTCACCCTTATACACATGCATAAGTATGTCAGGGATGTACCTTATATCTATAGGTTAGGGTGTCTTTATATGTGGCACCAATACACCATGGACAACACTGTTAGAAACACAGAATCATGGGTAGCATACAGTAGTTAAGAGCATGGTATTATGGGTAGAAGGTTGAAATGCTGAATCCAGGTAAAATTAGTATGACTGCCAGAGATGCCAGGGCGCCCTCTGGAATGCAAACTCAGAGCTGGGCCCCATGGTAAAGTGGTGTTGACAATAAATCCATGTTATCTACATGATACCATGAGGAACAGACAAGTACAGAATGAAATGTAGAGGTCAGAAGCTACAGAGGGTGTTTTTAGGCACACATTTCTCCTGGATGTTTGCTGTAACATCCAGAACTTTCTGTGTGTCTAAATCACTCATCCAGATCTTAAACTACTGGATATTTGAACTTCTGCGTAAACTTCTCCCAGGACCTTTGTGTGTAAAAGATGCTCCTGGTAAACTGCTTTGCTCCAGGCAGCTGTGATCACTTGGTTTCCATGGCAGCCTGTCACATTTACAGCTGCGGCTACTTTAGGCTGCCTCAGGGCAGTGTTTGTGTGAAAAATGAATCCGGAACTTACTTGTGGATTTGTAAACCCGGAAGATTGAAGCATCTGGAACTTTAACGTGTGTCTAAACATGCCCAGAGAGAAAAAACCTGGATGTACTCAAACTGAAAACAGGGGGGGATCTGGGTGGTTTCCATGGTAATTAACCACAACAGCTAGGTACATATGATGAAAGGATCCAATTAGGATGGAGACCTGTCAATATAAGATGGATGGATATGTGAGCATAAAATGTATAAAGACTGGGCTCTGGGACTGCTCTGGCATGCCAGCCCACCTGATGTAAATTGTGTGTGTGCTCCGTGTCCCTCTGCGGAGGTAAAATAAACAAAGTCCATGTTGCTTACTGAACAGTCTGGTCTCAGTCTCTGAGTACCTGCCTGCATGCTGCTTTTGCTCTTTCCTATTGAACCCGTACCCTAGACACCAGGTGATACCAACACAACAACACCATTCAAAACAACAAAGTACACCCTCAAACATTTCCAATAGATTAGTGAGGCATGATTTCCTTAGACTAAATTCCATGTTGCCTCTTCCTCGTTATGCTGGGTTTATCAACATGCCCAGTTATTCTGTTATCAACAACCATTTCCATCCCTGATCTACTGTACCATGCCATTTGTTGCAGTGCTGTAGAATACTAGAATTCACTTGCAAGCCTCTTGCCAGAGGAACTGCCTGAGTTTCTTTTAGAGAAACTGTAATAAAACTACATCAGGATTTTCTTTTTTAATAACAAATCATTATGAAATGTTGAGAGGTCAGGTGGATCAAGTGTATTGAAGACTGGGAACTGGCAGTCACGACTCCTGGGTTCTGCTTTTAGCTCTTACAACAAATCAGTCTGTCATCTTGGCTACCTTACCCAACTTCTTTGTAGCTTTGATAACCAGTCACAAAAAAGCTCTCTTCCTTCCTTCTGACCAGATGAAATTCGAAATGACACTGATTTGCACAATATATTGGAATCTCACCCCTGACGTTTATAAAGCACTTTGAGTTGATTAGACAATGCCAAAGGGAAGATGACCCATCCTTAACTATCTTGTTAAGCTATTTTGTCTCAATGAAGTCCTGCCTCAGTGAGTTCCACAGCTCAGCTTTTATCCCAAAGTATTATGCTCATTTTCAACTTAATACAAAATTCCACAGAGAAAACAGCAAGGTGTGATTTAGAAGCAAGGAAAAACAATCTGTTCTGTATGCTGGCTTAAAAAAAAAAGTCTTCCAATGGCTAGCTGCTTTTAATCTTCCTTATAATAGGTTTCCATATTGCTGCAGCTTAACAGGTTTGTGGCTTTTGCATTTAACACTAGAATAAACAATGCTCCAATAATTGTTGGGTCACTGTTATTTACTTCTGCTTTTTAAAAAAACAGCAACACAACAACAACCCTTTCCCATACAGCTGCCTGGAGAGGTTTATACTATAATTTTCATTATTGTCTTGAATTAATGAAGGGAAAAGGGCAGCAATGCCAAGCTGGGCAGCGGAAAGGAGAAGCGGAAAAGTGCAAGCTGATTTTGGACAGCACTGTTAAAAATAATAACTCTGGCCTAACGGAGTTTAATTGGCCTGTGCTTCCACAGCCTGCTGAGAAGGTAAAGGGAAATACCAGGAAACCCTCGGCTATCAGTCAGATGTGTCATCGTCTCCAATTAACCCTGTTCTTCTCAATTTGCCTAATACGCAGATCATCCCCCCTCCCCCTAGCACATTCCTAGGTATCCCAATTAAACAGATGTGAATGGAATTGGCAAAAAGGGCTAGGAGATTAAAACAAACTGTTACTGATCTAACAGAGCCTCCTTCTTCTGAATCCACTCTTCCCAGCCCCTTAGGACAATACTATACCTTGGTCAGGGGCATAGCTAGATTGAAGTGGGTGCAGAAGATAGAACGGTGTTCCCCCTACTTCTCCTCCCAATTCTGCACCAGGGAGTATGCCTACCCCACCATACCCCTGCTGTGGAGCTTCACTGCCTGTCCTTATTATAGCAACACCCTTGACCTTGATTTCATCTATATTTTTATGAACTAAAATGCTGCCGAAATGACAGAAACTTCCCCTGTAGCCACTCCGCTGGCACCACACGGACTTTACTAACAGCTAGAACGCCTGCATAGTAGATTAGGCCAGTGTCTCTAGAAGGTGGTAGACTGACTGGCTGCTGTGCACTGCCCCTTTCTCACCTCCCATCCTCTCCTACAACTCAGTCGCCTCAAAGCATTCCATTCCGTCACAGGCTGTTGAGGAAAAACAAGACTTAACCCCTTTTTAGAGCCGTTATTTCTCTGTCCGTGTTATTTACAGCCATGATCTATCTGGCCTTGCTTCCCATTCAGAACAAGCTCTTTCCAGCTTGTAACCCACCTCCAACTATGGGGCTGAATGAGACCCCAGAAGTTGTACCCAAAAAATGCATTAAAAGTTTGTGGTTTTTTAAAGCAAATCTGTACCACTTCATAATCCACGTATTCCTCAAGGATAATGGGGTCAGTTGTGCCCCACTGGTTCATGTCTCCCAGTTGTATGTTTTTTAAAAATTGAAGTTAATACTAGAATATGAATGGGGTGTGATTGACCCCTATTGGAATGAATGGGAAAATGAAAGCACCATATGCTCATGCTTATGGAGTCATATTTGCCCCCAAATACAATGCAGAATTTTGTCTGCTTTCATAATATGTCATTTTATGTATGTACAGAAGCATTTCATTACAAGTGCACTGGGAGAGAAGGGGGATCAATTATACCCCACGTGGAAAACTCCAGTTACCAACTTAAAACAAAGTAGTATCTTTAGATTTTTTACACAGCAGCTAGCCCTTTCATAGTGTGAAGCTTCAATGATGTTTCTTTACTTGCAAGGTTATGTTGAAATAAATTATCCTATTGGGCTGAAGGGGTCATTTTGACCCAACCTTAGTTACAGTGGCAGCCAGCGTAGACAAGCTCCTGATAGCTCCTAATAGCTCAGGCTCCTGAAATGCAGACAAGTCTTCTGCAAGTGAGTTATCACGCATGTTACCTTTGTTTGCTTATGAATGGAGAGAACATTGGGATGTTAACACTTGGTAACAGCTAGATGTTATCTTGTTTGCATATGAATGTGTTGTCCCTGACACTGGGGGTCCTAGTACTTTCGTGTTGGACATGCATTTCTGTACCAAAACAATAACATTTCTTTTTAAATGTTAAACTGTAGTCATGCTCAAATCAATAGGGATGGGCGAACGCGGTTCGGAAGTTCGGAATTGAGCTGAACTCGATCTGTTTGGTCGACCGAACCGAACCGAATTTCCGAACTCAAATTTCAAACCAAACCGAACCGAACCGAATTTCCGAACTCCGTTCTGTTCGCCCATCCCTAGTGGCAACAAACACAAAAAAAACCTGATTTTGAATGGCCGAACTTGGTTCGGAAGTTTGGAATTCGACCGAACTTGGTCTGTTCGGATGACCGAACCGAACTTCCGAACCGAACTCGAATTTTAAACCTAATCGAACCGAACCAAATTTCTGAACTCGAATTTTAAACCAATCCGAACCGAATTTCCGAACTTATTCTGTTTGCCCATCCCTACAAATCAATCATATTTATATTTTTCAACTGTGATGTAATTGGGTTATATCATACACCATTAGAAGATCAATACAAAAGGGTTTTAAAATCAGAGCAGGGTTAAGGGCTCTGGAACAGGATGACTGACTCTTTAATTAGGAGCTAGATGTCATCCCCTGGTCAGAGACCAGAGAAGTCATGCAAAGAACAGCCAAGCTGGAGGAGAAAGTTGCAGATGAGACTCTTACTGGGTTAATATGAAACCAAACCTTGGGATGGGTCTGACCAAGTCTTCACAAGCTTTACATAGAGCAGATCAGGGAAGACTAGCTCATAGGCTGGAATAGAAGCTAAGGAGATGCCACCACAAACTGAATCAATCCAACCCTGGTTTACTGACCCCAACCGTCTCTCCCCTTCACTCTCTCTCTGTTTCTCTCCTTACACATTAACCTAAGAACACAAAAAGTACGTGATTGGGTCAGACCAATGGTCCATCCAGTCCAGCATCCTGTCTCAACAGTGGCCACCTTCAGTTGCTTCACAGAAGTACCCAACAGGTCAGAATGAAACAATCCATCCCCTGCTATGTACACCCAGCTCCTGACAACCAGCGGTTACATCCCCCAACCAGCGTGATTAATGACCATTTATAGACCTATCTTCTAAGAACTTATCCAAGCCCTGTTTACACCCAGCTACGCTATTGACCTTCATGACATCCCTTGGCAACAATTTCCATAAGTTAATTGTAAGCTGAGTGAAAAAGCTCTTCCCTCTTATTCGTTTTAAATCTGCTGCCAGTTAGTCTCAGAGTGTCCCCTAGTTCTAGTATTATTTATTTATTTATTTTATTTATTTGTTTATTTTCAAAATGTATATCCCACTTTCTCCCGCCACAGGCGGCCCAAAGTGGCTAACAACAATACATATAAAATACTAAAAACATTTCAATTCAATTAAAAAAACAAAACACTAATTAAACAATAACATAAGACAACCATAAAACACTGCCATACCATCCTCCCTAACACCCCACCCTACCCTTCTTCCTCGCCAAATGCCTGATGGAACAGCCAGGTTTTACAGTTCCTGTGGAAGGCCGGGAGGTCTGGGGCCAGACGGGACCCCACCGGGAGGGAATTCCAAAGGTGTGACGCAGCCAATGAGAACATCCTATTCTGCGTGGCTCCCCCGGAGAACCTGGGGGACCTCCAACACGGCACCCCCAGATGACCACAGGGCAGCGGAGGCCCTAGGCTGAGGGCACCTGGGACAGTGCCCTGCCCCTGCTCTCTCCCATCCCTGGTGCCACTGACAGTAGCGCTCACTAGCGCTACTGTCAGTGGCACAGGGGATGGGGGAGAGCGGGGGCAGGGCACAGCGCTCTGACTGAGCGCGCTCTGCCTCTGTCTCTGCCGGCGCGGCGGCTGAAATTGACATGAGAGTGTCGTGCTGCTCTGACTGCTTGCCAATTTCAGCCGCTGCACTGGCAGAGACAGAGGCAGAGCGCGCTCAGTCAGTGAGCACTAGCCTCTGCCTGCCCTCAGTCAGTGAGCACTAGCCTCTGCCTGCCCTTCTGGGACTCCAGAGTCTGGAGTCTCAGAAAGGACAAACTGGGCGGCTCAGCATTCAGACCAAGTGCGCCAATACGGAAATGAAATTTCCCTGAGCGGCAGCTTTGCATTGAGCTCAATGCAAAGCCTCAGTTGGGCGTTCGGTGGAGGCGCTCGACAGCGGGAGGTGCTGTAGGCGCATGCTTGAACTGAGTTGAGCATGTGCTACGCAGCACATCTTGCCATCGAGCGCCTCCATTGAACAGTGAACTGCCTGCAGACCATGCCAGAAGCCAGTCCCCGGGAGGGACCCCGGCGACAATGGTAAGCAAACATGCGTGGGGTGTGTGTTGGGAAGCAGAGGCTAGGGTCCTGGGATGGAAAGGGCGGGAGGGTGTGCGAGACTGGGGAATGGGGGGGAGGGTGGGTGCGCCCACCCACCCCCCCCCCCACTCCCCCGTCTCACCCACCCCCCCTCCCTTCCATGATCCCAGGTCCCCCGCCTGGGAGACACTGGGGAAGGGGGGGTGAACAACTTGGGGGGGGACTCGGAAAGCAGAGGCTAGGGGCCTGGGATAGAAGGGGGGAAGGTGTGCTAGACTGGGGAATGGGGGGGG
>QEPC01010332.1:1912002-1923623 GCA_003113815.1 Sphenodon punctatus
TTTTCTTGCAAGCCTCTCCACCCCTGGTGCCTGGAAGTCTGCTCCTCAGTGACTGACACCTCCCTGTCATGTTTGACCTTCCAGTGAACCTTTTTTTGCCACCCGAACGCGATCCGAACTGACCGAACTGTTTGGCCATTTCGCCGTTCGGTGTTCGGTTTGTTCGCGTTCGTGTTCGGTCATCGAAACAGGCCGAGTTCAGGTCGAACTCTGAACTACCGAACTGCGTTCGCCCATCCCTACAGAGCACTCTGAGATGTCCACTTTTCTGGCCATACCTTGATGAAACACACGGGAGGGAGCCCTTTATAAAGCCAAGGTGCTGCCTGCTATGTGTGAACAGTAACCGCCTGGTTCTCTCCAGAAAAGAAGGGGGCATAGTTGTTGACTAACATGTCCCTTCTCCCAAGACTGGAGTGTTCTACATAGCAGGTGGCTATTGACCGCCACACTGGAAATGGCTGTATGCCAAAGATGCATGTAAAGGGACTGTGAAATGCTGGGAGGTGCTGTAGAAACAGGGATATTATTACTGGAGACATCCAGGTCGAGTGTGCCAGAAGTGCAACCTCTGCAGATCTAACAAGATTAAGGGGAAATTAAGTTTACAGCAAGGTCAGACTTATCTTGCCTATTAGGTTTAAGCACCTACAGCGGAGAAGCCCTGATCTGGGCCTTTTATGGCCTGTTTCATATGTACCTATCATAATTATATTAGAAACAAGACAGATACTTTTGCTGCTGCCATTTTTCATTCTTTTATTTTTTCTTTTAACAACTAAGATCGGAATCTTACTCCAAAGCGGCTGCCTTAGTTTGCACAGGTGTAACAAAGGGCAGACTCACACCCTGCCTTTCTCCAGCCTTCTTTTTGGATCTAAGCTTCGGTCTGTAGTGGGTTGCCCCCCTCCCCACTCATTTGATCCTATCATGACTGAATCCTTACACTCAGAATTTGCACAGTCGCTGCATTAACGGAAAGGTAAGGTGTCGATTACCTGCTCTCAACCCCTCTTGGTTTCTTGCAAAGAGGATTCCTTGCTTTTAGCTAAAACAGAGAAAAGAAAAGCTGTCTGGAGAAATTCTACCAAGGCATGTGAAAGTCCTTCAAGGAAAAGATGAGTGGCTGCAAGTTCGTGCATGTGCATTTCTTCAAAGTAAGTAGCCAGGTCAGAAGTCCGCACTTCAAGACACCAGTTTGGAACATCATGCTAGATACCTGATCTGTCTAGAAAATGAGATACAAACTTCCTTCAAAAATAATTATTTAGCAGGGGAAGTTTGACAGCCCTGATCCCACAAACATTAAAGCCAAAGGGAATTATCTCATAGGGGTTTGCAGTGCATACCCTTTTTGTTTTCATTTTATGGATTAAAAACATATCTGTTTCCAGGGGTTTTGTAATAACCCCCTAAATTTTGATTTTATTTTAATTTAAAAGAATTAAATAATAATAATTTTAAAAATCACTATGCATGAGCAAAATGACCACGGGGTGGTTCTGCCCATGTGTAGCCCTTTTCCAAATGGCACCAGCAGCGTCAGTATCATTTTTGAAAAGGGCAGTTGGTCTGAGCATGTGTTGGTTGCCTTTTTCCAAAACGGCACTGACACTGTCAGTGCCATTTTGGAAAAGGGCAAGTGTTCTCAGAATAGCCCGGAAGCCATTTGTGCATGCACAGTGATTTTAATTTAAACATTTTACACATTCAAAAATAAAAAACAATATAAAAATCACCATTCATGTGCAAAATGGACACCAGATCATTCTGCGTCTGCCAGAACCAAGAAAACCCCAAAATGAATGAAAGCAATTGTATGTCATTTGCTTATTCATTTGTTTTCGGAACATTCGTTACTAAAATGAATGGGGCTCCATTTGTTTTAGTAACTAATAAAAACAAAATGAAATGCACATCCCTATTATCTCATGGATTTTTGTAGAAGGAGGATTGGGACATGGTGTTCTTCCTCTGTTTACCCATAAGACAGCTCTAATAAGAAGAGCATCACAATTCAGTTCTGTGCTAGAGAGACACTCCCTGGAAGAGAGAAAGGAGGTCATTTTCAATACGAATGGAACTGAAGGCTGAGTAGACTAAAACTGCCAAGAAGGGGCCCAATTAGTGCCAGTCACGATGTGGAGACTTTCCCAAGTGTCTGATATAATCAACCCACTTGGAGGCCACCAAAGAGCTTAATGACTCCCTCAGATTTGAACCAGTGACCTAGAGGTGAAAGGCGCTAGAACCAGTAGCCAGTTAGCAATCTCCCCAACTTGCCAGTCAGCTTTTAATTCATGCAATAAAGATTAAAAAAGGCAGTAATAATGGATGACCATGAAAAGCCATACAGAAGGGCAGATCAAATGAACATACAAGAGTTTTGAGACTTACTTTAGACTCTGGAAAACTAGGCTGGAAATTCTCATGGGTATAGGCTCTTTAATTAAGTATGCCAAACACCTATTTATCTAGGCACTTTCATGGCCCTCACAATCATAATATTTGTGCTTGGCTCCTGTTCAGGCATCAGCTATAGCAGGAGCAGCCTCTCATGTGCGGGTTCAGTTATTCTGCTTGTCGTCTCAGGCACAATCCAGAAACATGTTAAAATGTAACAGACTATTTTGCAGCAACCTCAGGTTTGGTTCAGTTTCTAGCCTGACTTTTGTGGATGTTAGTTGAGTTCTTGTTTTATTCAGATTCTTCCAACCCATCCCTATGAAATGGAAGCTTCAGAACTGCTGTTTGTTGTTAGGAGGAAGTCAGAACCATAGACACTGTTGAATGCACCAAAGCTTTTCACGTTATCAGCCCAAAACGAAAACTTCTCCCCACGTCCCACAATAACCTGTGCATATTTCCTTCCAGATTATTTCTCCTTTAAATGTTTGAAAGGAGTATGTGGTACCATGATCTCAAGATTTGTTGTCTCCTGAATTGCTTGCAGTTTAGTTGTGTACCATCATAAATCCTTCTATGTGTTTCACTGATTCCTTCCTGCATTGGGGTATTCTTTGAACATGGCATTCGGATTAGAGCTGAAATTGATAGTTAATTCTGTAACCAAGAAATTCCACATATCTAATCAGTTAATCAATCGGTCAACACATACTGCAGTAGTTAACGAATTAACTGAAATATCGATTTAGCATTACTGCTGAACAATCAATTAACCGCATAACTGATATTATAATTTCTCTGCATTCTCTCATTTCCAGTTTGAATCCAGACCAATAGCAAAGGTGCATCCAACAGATTTGAATCAGGTGTCCAATGGGAAACTGAGGTCACTTGCCCACGTTGAGAGATATGGCGGGGAAACTCCAGGCAGACTCCTGGCATCCAAGCTCATGAGTAGCTCTGAACTTGGGCACAGAGGGATTAGGTGTCATCAGAAATGTCTTGCAACAATTTTTCTGATGGATCACAGAACTCAAAATCCAGCCCTCCCATCCATCAGAGAAATCACTGCGGGACGTGCCTGATGATGCTTGTACCCCCGCACCCACATTCAGAGCTACTTGTGAGTTTGGCTGCTGGGAGTCTGCTAGGAGTTTCTGTGCCATATCTCTGTAATGTGGGCAATTGGCCTGAGTCATCTGGAAACCAGGATCCAAAGGAATTATTTATTTATTTATTTATTTATTAAATTTATACCCCGCCTCATCCTGAACCCAGCTTGGGGCGGCCATTATGAGTAAATGGACAACAGAATGTATGGGAAACAGAATGTGGCTGGATGGTAAATGGTGCAAAGTGGTAATACGGTGATGCAGTAACTCAGTTAAAGTGTTGGTTGATATATGGTTACCACTTGGTAACCAATTGCTATCAGTCCAGTTATCTCAAATCTGATGGTTACCGACATCCGCATGGATAGCCATTTCAGCTCTAATCCAGATCCTCAGGATCCAAAATGGTCTATCTTTGAATTCCTTCCTAGAGCTGCAACTGGGTAACCGGCCAGTCGAGCACCCCAGTGAATTTGGGGTGCTTGACTCTCCCCTATTGCATTTGGGCACTGACTGGTACCCGAACATGACCCAATGGGCTACCCGACTCCCCAGACCCTGGGCTAACTCACCTCACTGGCCAGGTGGCTATTCCTCTGGTGTGGACTCCTGGCAGCAGCATCCTTTTCCCCAGCCCATGCACTGCTCAGCTGAATGGAGAACTTTTCTACTTGCTTTTTTCTGTGTGGGGGACAGGGGCAGAGGAGGCTTCTTCCCATCTGTGTGTGCCTCCCTAATGGGGACCCAAAATGGGAGAGCATACTGCACTCCCCTGATATCAATCCCTCTGGAAAGAAGAGCATGTTCTGATGGGAAGAAGCCTCCTTGCTCCTCCCCCTGCTCAGAACAAGCAGGGAAGGTCCCCGCTTAGCTAAGAGACGCACGGACCAGGAAGAAGCAGGGAGCAGCCAGAAGTCAGAAAAGCAGCAGCCTGACTGGTGAGGTGAGTTGGTCCAGGGAGTAGGTAGCCATGGATGCTGGGATTGGCATCCTGGGGTATCCAAGGATGCCCCAGTAATACCCACATTTTTGGACACCAGGTACTTGATGGGGTGGTGGGTACCCCATGGGTTGCCTCATGGGGATGTCCCAAAATCCATGGGATGCTAAACTGCTACCCTATGCAGCTCTATACATTCCTTCTCCATAAACATGGATGTTGCAGATTCCCTGCAATGCACTGGGCTCCTCTCTATCAAGATTCTTCTCCAGCCCCAGCCTTATTGGATGGTATGTTTTTTTTACCTACATCATGGAAAATTTTGTTTCCACTTTGCAGTTAAATTGCTGGATGCATAACAGACCTTGGGGGAAACAGCAGGGTCAAAGGTATTGGCTGTCAAAAAATGGAGGTACATGAGGGATGCAGGTGCATGGATTCCCAAGACCATTACTGAGTCACTCTCTCCAAGACTTAGTTGTAAAGAAGCACTTTCCATAGCCCTGGTGGCTTTGCTGCTCTGCATGTCATGAACTGACATTTAAGCATCACTGACATTACCCTGAGCTAAGAACCAATTGATGGAGATTTTAGTAGTCCTCCTAAGCTATGGAGCAACTGACTTGAAATGCTAATCAGCTGCCTTCCTGTTTTTATGAAACAGAGAGGGCAACTCAAACAGGAAATAGCTAGAAAGAAAGGTCAGGTATTTTCAGACGTGACGGGGCCGATTGGCCCCGGCACGGACACACCCCTTTGATTCCCCGCTGGGGCCACCGTGTCACGGGTTAACAGACGCGGTGGCTGATCCCAGTGGGGAATCCGGGGAGGGGGCGGGGCTGCACGGCACAATGTGTGCCCGCACAGTTTCACCCCCCCATGCTGCCCCGGCCGCCTGTCCTCCAGGAGACGGATGCAATGCGACCGCCCCGCCTGGCTGCCCCCCCCGGCATTGACCACGGCCCAGAATCCTGCTGCGGATTCTGGGCTGTGGTCAGGGGACAGATGTTACTGTCCCCTTCATCACAGGTGGGGGGGGGAGGAATCTCATTCACCACGCGATCGGGGATGGTCTGGCCAGGACCTCCGATCGCGTGGTGAATCTGATTCCCCCCCGTGATTCACGGGGGTGAACATCTGGGGGGAAACTTCCATCCCCCCATCAGACCTTATGGGATCACTTTCACCCTGTGCAGATTCACTGTGGTTGACTATGATCTCGTAACGACTGAAAATACCCGTTGTGTGGGAGTGTGTACTGCATGCTCATGTATGAAGGAACATCACTAGTAGACTTGAAAAACATTTTGTGTATGAGTGGCGGGGGAAGGGATGCTCAGTTTTTCAGTGTGGTACAATTAATTACTTCTTAGCTGGAAATAAAATCCAGCTCTTTGTGGGGGAAGTCTGACAGGGCTTCGCTATTCTTAATGTTTGCTGAGCCATCCTTTTCTGTCTCACTTACCTGGTGTGGAACGTTACGTACACTGGGATCAGAATGACAGGGAATAAATCACCAGATTTGCTTGGCTTCTTTGAAAAATGAATTTGGGATCCCAATTTTTTTTCAGTAGTGTATCTCTTCTTCATGCTGCAATCTCGCCAGACAAGGAGGGTCCTGGGCTAAGTTAGAAAGATGGCATACACCTACAGCTGCATGTGTACAGACTACGCCTGAAATGAGATTTCCTGTTTTGGGGAAATCTTGTTGAAAACTCAGGAAAATGGGAAATCTCATTGAAATCCTAGTTTTTGATATTATCCTGGTCAAATTGAGAACCTCTTGGTACTCGGTAATGTCTCTACTAACTTTTCGTTTCTCGATTTACTAGCTTTCCGCTTACTGGAATCCCATTTACTACTTTGCCATCCATTTCAAATCCCAAGAGGTAATACCGACACAACACCACATTTANATCCAAACTCATGAGTAGCTCTGAACTTGGGCACAGAGGGATTAGGTGTCATCAGAAATGTCTTGCAACAATTTTTCTGATGGATCACAGAACTCAAAATCCAGCCCTCCCATCCATCAGAGAAATCACTGCGGGACGTGCCTGATGATGCTTGTACCCCCGCACCCACATTCAGAGCTACTTGTGAGTTTGGCTGCTGGGAGTCTGCTAGGAGTTTCTGTGCCATATCTCTGTAATGTGGGCAATTGGCCTGAGTCATCTGGAAACCAGGATCCAAAGGAATTATTTATTTATTTATTTATTTATTAAATTTATACCCCGCCTCATCCTGAACCCAGCTTGGGGCGGCCATTATGAGTAAATGGACAACAGAATGTATGGGAAACAGAATGTGGCTGGATGGTAAATGGTGCAAAGTGGTAATACGGTGATGCAGTAACTCAGTTAAAGTGTTGGTTGATATATGGTTACCACTTGGTAACCAATTGCTATCAGTCCAGTTATCTCAAATCTGATGGTTACCGACATCCGCATGGATAGCCATTTCAGCTCTAATCCAGATCCTCAGGATCCAAAATGGTCTATCTTTGAATTCCTTCCTAGAGCTGCAACTGGGTAACCGGCCAGTCGAGCACCCCAGTGAATTTGGGGTGCTTGACTCTCCCCTATTGCATTTGGGCACTGACTGGTACCCGAACATGACCCAATGGGCTACCCGACTCCCCAGACCCTGGGCTAACTCACCTCACTGGCCAGGTGGCTATTCCTCTGGTGTGGACTCCTGGCAGCAGCATCCTTTTCCCCAGCCCATGCACTGCTCAGCTGAATGGAGAACTTTTCTACTTGCTTTTTTCTGTGTGGGGGACAGGGGCAGAGGAGGCTTCTTCCCATCTGTGTGTGCCTCCCTAATGGGGACCCAAAATGGGAGAGCATACTGCACTCCCCTGATATCAATCCCTCTGGAAAGAAGAGCATGTTCTGATGGGAAGAAGCCTCCTTGCTCCTCCCCCTGCTCAGAACAAGCAGGGAAGGTCCCCGCTTAGCTAAGAGACGCACGGACCAGGAAGAAGCAGGGAGCAGCCAGAAGTCAGAAAAGCAGCAGCCTGACTGGTGAGGTGAGTTGGTCCAGGGAGTAGGTAGCCATGGATGCTGGGATTGGCATCCTGGGGTATCCAAGGATGCCCCAGTAATACCCACATTTTTGGACACCAGGTACTTGATGGGGTGGTGGGTACCCCATGGGTTGCCTCATGGGGATGTCCCAAAATCCATGGGATGCTAAACTGCTACCCTATGCAGCTCTATACATTCCTTCTCCATAAACATGGATGTTGCAGATTCCCTGCAATGCACTGGGCTCCTCTCTATCAAGATTCTTCTCCAGCCCCAGCCTTATTGGATGGTATGTTTTTTTTACCTACATCATGGAAAATTTTGTTTCCACTTTGCAGTTAAATTGCTGGATGCATAACAGACCTTGGGGGAAACAGCAGGGTCAAAGGTATTGGCTGTCAAAAAATGGAGGTACATGAGGGATGCAGGTGCATGGATTCCCAAGACCATTACTGAGTCACTCTCTCCAAGACTTAGTTGTAAAGAAGCACTTTCCATAGCCCTGGTGGCTTTGCTGCTCTGCATGTCATGAACTGACATTTAAGCATCACTGACATTACCCTGAGCTAAGAACCAATTGATGGAGATTTTAGTAGTCCTCCTAAGCTATGGAGCAACTGACTTGAAATGCTAATCAGCTGCCTTCCTGTTTTTATGAAACAGAGAGGGCAACTCAAACAGGAAATAGCTAGAAAGAAAGGTCAGGTATTTTCAGACGTGACGGGGCCGATTGGCCCCGGCACGGACACACCCCTTTGATTCCCCGCTGGGGCCACCGTGTCACGGGTTAACAGACGCGGTGGCTGATCCCAGTGGGGAATCCGGGGAGGGGGCGGGGCTGCACGGCACAATGTGTGCCCGCACAGTTTCACCCCCCCATGCTGCCCCGGCCGCCTGTCCTCCAGGAGACGGATGCAATGCGACCGCCCCGCCTGGCTGCCCCCCCCGGCATTGACCACGGCCCAGAATCCTGCTGCGGATTCTGGGCTGTGGTCAGGGGACAGATGTTACTGTCCCCTTCATCACAGGTGGGGGGGGGAGGAATCTCATTCACCACGCGATCGGGGATGGTCTGGCCAGGACCTCCGATCGCGTGGTGAATCTGATTCCCCCCCGTGATTCACGGGGGTGAACATCTGGGGGGAAACTTCCATCCCCCCATCAGACCTTATGGGATCACTTTCACCCTGTGCAGATTCACTGTGGTTGACTATGATCTCGTAACGACTGAAAATACCCGTTGTGTGGGAGTGTGTACTGCATGCTCATGTATGAAGGAACATCACTAGTAGACTTGAAAAACATTTTGTGTATGAGTGGCGGGGGAAGGGATGCTCAGTTTTTCAGTGTGGTACAATTAATTACTTCTTAGCTGGAAATAAAATCCAGCTCTTTGTGGGGGAAGTCTGACAGGGCTTCGCTATTCTTAATGTTTGCTGAGCCATCCTTTTCTGTCTCACTTACCTGGTGTGGAACGTTACGTACACTGGGATCAGAATGACAGGGAATAAATCACCAGATTTGCTTGGCTTCTTTGAAAAATGAATTTGGGATCCCAATTTTTTTTCAGTAGTGTATCTCTTCTTCATGCTGCAATCTCGCCAGACAAGGAGGGTCCTGGGCTAAGTTAGAAAGATGGCATACACCTACAGCTGCATGTGTACAGACTACGCCTGAAATGAGATTTCCTGTTTTGGGGAAATCTTGTTGAAAACTCAGGAAAATGGGAAATCTCATTGAAATCCTAGTTTTTGATATTATCCTGGTCAAATTGAGAACCTCTTGGTACTCGGTAATGTCTCTACTAACTTTTCGTTTCTCGATTTACTAGCTTTCCGCTTACTGGAATCCCATTTACTACTTTGCCATCCATTTCAAATCCCAAGAGGTAATACCGACACAACACCACATTTATTACTGGTTGGAATTTAGAGGCATGCTGCAGGTTAGCTGGGGTGCAATTATTTGAATGTATCACCAGGGAAGAATGTTCTTTCTGAGGAGTATAACTGTCTACTCAAGAGAAAAAAAGAAAACCTATTAAGTTCTCAAGCTCTGATTCCTAAACTTTTTGCCTGATTAGCCCCATTTTCAGATTCAAATTACAAATATATTCCTATGATACCAGACAGCAACGCAGACATGCCAAAGTCTATTAAATATCAGGTTGGATAACAACTCAATTTTGGAAATGATGTGACATCACCTAGTGTTATAACCGTCCGTTTGGAAATCTCTGCTTTAGGTAGTGCCATGATCATCATAACTCAAAAACACTACTGTCCCCAGAAGGGATAAAATTTAGGACCTTCATCAGCAAAGGAACATTTCTCTAATGAGAGCTTTGTTGGGAAAAAAATTAGGCCAGAAGTCCTCAAACTATGACTCACAAGCCCATATAAGGTCATATCATTTGTCAATGGGGTCACAATATGAGCTGATATTTGACATCCTTTGTATGTCTCTTTTGCTGTCTGGGGTAATGGGATTATATTCAGTTCTTATGGTGTCATGAAGGCAAAGGTTTGAGGAGCAATGCTGTGGACAAAGATTCTTAGAAAACTGCCAAGAACTATCATGTGAGATTATATCCCTTAGTGGTAGAAATAGTATTTTTTATTAATTAATCATTATTATTATTATTATTTATATAGCGCCAGCAATGTACCTGGCGCTTTACAAAGAATAAAATAGACATGGTCTATACCTGAGAGCTTACAATCTAAAGGGGGAAGGGCGAACAGAGTGAGAGACAAGGGATGCGACATTCATGAGGATGCGAGAGCTCAGGTACATGTTCTTGGCTTGATTGCAGTAAATTGGGAGTTTGCAGATAACAGGTGGGGGATAATCCTGGGTGGGAATGGTTAGCAGGAGTTAGGAAGGGCGGAGAGGAAGAGGTGGGTTTTGAGGAGGGACTTTAAGGTGTGGAGGGTGGGGGCCAGGCGGACGAGGGCAGGGAGGGAGTTCCAGGTGTGCGGGGCAGCGAGGGAGAAGGGAGGAAGGCGGTTGGGGGAGCAGGGGAGGCATGGGAGGCTGAGGGAGGGGATGGAGGAGGAGCGGAGTGCTCAAGCAGGGGTTCGGAGAGAGATCAGGGCAGAGAGGTAGGGGGGAGCGAGGTTGTGAAGGGCTTTTTATGTGAATACAAGGAGCTTGTGCAGAATGAACTAAGGAAGAGGGAGTCAGTGGAGAGAGGAGAGGAGAGGCTACACGTGGTCAAAGCGATGGGCTAGGTTGATGATCCTGGCAGCAGAGTTTTGAACAGAGATAAGGGGAGAAAGGTGAGAGCCAGAGATAAGGGGAGAAAGGCCAGCGAGGAGGAGGTTACAATACTTGAGGCGTGAGATGACTAGGGCGTGGATGAGAATTTTGGCAGAGGAGATGGATCTTGGCAATGTTGTGGAGGGACAAGTGTCAGGATTGGCAACGGAGTCAATATAGGGTTTGAAGGTAAGGTACGAGTCGAAAATGAAGCCCAAGCTGTGGGCTTGGGGAACAGGAAGGATGGCGACCCCATCAATGGTAATTGACAGGGAAGAGGGAGAGGAAGGATTGGGAGGGAAGATCAGGAGTTCAGTTTTTGCCATGTTCAGTTTGAGTTGGTGTTGAGACATCCAGGCGGAGATGTCAGAGAGACAGTTGGTGAGACGAGCTTGAACAGAGGGGGAGAGGGAAGGAGTGGAGAGACAAAGGGTATTTTCAGATGTTACGAGATCACGCTGAACCACAGTGAACCACGCTCAACCCCACGGCGGGGCCAAAGAGCCCTGAACGTCTGTTTGGCGGCCGCCAGATGTTCACCACGCTCAATACCCACGCGGGGTCAATTTCAACCATGCTTCCCGGGCTCCCAGCACCAATTCCCGTGGACGCGTGGTCAAGGAGATCCCCGCCCAGAATCAACCAAACGTAACGTCTGGACGGCAGACACCGCCCAGGATCAAAGGAAATGATCCCCAGGCGTGGGCAATGCACGTAACGGCGCTGCCAGGCAACCAGAATCAACACACTCACCGGAGGGAGATTTAAAGGGGAAAAGGCAGCTGGCGAACGTGGCGGGATGGAGCGAGGAGGAGGAAGAGAGCGGTGGCGGAGGAGAGAGCAAGGGGCGAGGAGGAGGAGGAGGTGGAGGCG
>QEPC01010332.1:1933920-1956197 GCA_003113815.1 Sphenodon punctatus
CTGCCTCAGCCACCTGGCCCAAAGCTTCTCACCTGGGCGTTTGTATCAAGCACCCAGGCGAGAAGTTCCATTGTGCCCATCAGGCACAATGGAAAAGGCTAGCCCCTCCCTCCACAGCACGCCCTATGATAGATAACGCGGTTTGGGTAGCTGAGCAGCTGAGCCTTTTTGTCCCTTCCGGGACCCACTCTCAGAGCGGCTCTGACAGTGGGTCCTGGAAGGGAGATCACTGACAGCAGAAGCAGCCTCTGAAGTCAGAGGCTGCTGCTGCTGTCAGAAGCGGTTGCGTGTGTGTTTTTTTTTTTAAAAAAAAAAGCTGCGGTGGGGTCCCCCACAGCGCTAGTGGGGCACTGCCTCAAATTCCTTGGCAGGCCAGCCGCCCCTGGTTTAGGGACCGCCAGACATTGCCCCGGGATTGCCCCAGGCCGTGTTGGAGGCTAGCTTGGGCTCTGACCCTCAGATTAGTTCCAGGTCACAGCCTAGGCTAGGCTCTACCCAGTGGGGGCAAAGCAATCCACAGCGGGCTATCACAAGTGGTGTGGTCCACCATGACCCAGCCTGGATTGGGTCCACCATGGCCAGCTGCCATGACTGCCTGACATGGTGGGCGGCCGGGATGGGGTGCTGGGCACAGCGCATGGGTGGCTCTGGCCAGCCACATGTTCCTGCATCTCCCCACCCTGCCTGGAAGTCCGGCCACAGGAACGTGTGGTGATGAGTGGCCCAACCCAGTCCGGAATGTCCACCATGGCTTCCCATCCCAACCAGGACTGGGTTGATGCAGTGGTGTGGTCACTTTAGTTCCACCCATTTTCATTAGGAACTGAGCCCAGATCTCCCATGTCCCATGTTGTTGCCTGAACCACAAAGTCAACCTAAAGGTTTTGCTGAACTTTGGTAATAAAGCTCAGCAGAAAGCCACTCTAATGGTTGCAACATGGATGAGGTTGTTCAGAAGGTTTGTCAAGGTTGCAGAAGTCTTAGCCCTCGGTCATCAATTGCCAGCCAATATCTTCCTTCTCAGTTTCCTGGCTCAGGAAAAAGCTCGTTGCCAAGATCACTATATGGGGAGGTCAATGGGCACGGTTTGTCTTTTACAGGTGGGCCAAGTGAGGCTCTGAGAAGTGAAGTTACTTCCTCAAGGTCATAAAGTCGATGGCAGAATGAGAGTAGGAACCAACAGACTCAAGACTTGCTCTAATAATTAGAAAATCCCATCTCTGTAAGAGTGCAAGGGGGATTCTCAGTGTGTACCATCTCTGGAACCTTGTGAGGGATCCTTTCTTCAATAGACTTTATTAACCACTTTGTGCTGGTATTTAATGCATTAGAGTCCCATGTTGGCTCGGCTGTAACAGGAAAATGCCAAAATGGTTGACAGAGAAGCAGTAATGAGTGGCAAGTTGCTATAGCAAGAGAGCATAAGGAGGAAAGAGACTCTATGGCTGAAAAGAAGCATGAATATAGTGGAAATTGAAAACCACTTCACTGAGTTCTGTGCTGTTGCTCCGTACCCTTGCAAATCAGTAGCAGCGGCAGCAATTTATTCATAAACAACAACAATTCCAAACAGAGAGGAAAATGAAATAATTGTGTTTTGACCAGCTTGAGACAATCCCTCAGCCTGTAGATACATATTTATAAACACAGGTATAGAGTGTGATGACATTTAATCAAACTCATTATTTCTCCCAAAGTACACATCAGCATCAATGGCCGGACGGCACTGAGAAAGAAGGTAGTTTTTTCCATCAAAATTTGGAAACCAATCTTGATAATCACACAAGTGGGGCAATGTAGAGCTAAATACACAATGTGGCAGTTGTTCAAGGAATTGGTTAGGCAAATGTCCCCCTATTAACTTCTATTGGTGTCCCTCAGATTCCGACCTCCTTTTACTCAAGATCTGGTTTCACCACCACCCTAGCTCTGCCAAGGAACTTCAGTCCACCTTCAGCTTCCCATCTCTTCCAACCCTGGGGGTGAAGTGTGAATGGATTTCCATTCTCACGACAATGCATGAGATTCTCGCAACCCCAACGACATCTCGTGCGTCCTCGCAATGGTTCTCTAGAATCTTGTGAGTGAGGTTCTTGAAAAAATGCTCTGTGGATGTGCAAAATGACTGCTGCGGCCTTTCTGTGCATATGCACCCCTAGTGGCCATTTTTAGCATGCGCAGAACTTTTTTTGAGATTTCTTGAGAATCTTGTGAGATTCTTGAAACCTTAAAAATGCTCTGTGCATGTGCAAAATGGTCACCGGGGTGGTGGCCATGTAAGAATCTCACAAGAATGGGTTGACAATTGGCCGATTCTTGACCCGTTCTTGAAAATCTCGGCAACTGGGCTCCTAAAGATTCAAGTATCCCCGATTAATCTAGGGTGCCCGAATCAACCCAGTCATTTCCTGTTATTTTTTGCAAGTTGAATGGAACTGTAATGGACCAGTTCCAAGCCCCATGTGTGCCCCATAAAACTGTTGCAAAAGTCCTGGAAAATGCCCCAAAGTCCCAGACAGTGCCCAAAAGTCCCGGAAAGTGACGAAAATGATGAAAAAATGGTAGAAGCACTGAATCATCAGAAACTGATGAAGTACCAAAAGACATTCACACGCACTCCTGAAAGGTCGGTATTCAGTTTTGGAAAGGGAACTCTTGCTATTGTCTCAGCCCTAATGGAGTCCAACGTCAATGTCCTGTCTCCCAGTTTTCCTTAAACTAGTATTATTCTACCTGATGTGTCTGCCCCATTGATTTATGGCTTGAAATTGAATATATTTTAAAATTAAAATTGCAACCACATGCTTATTGGAAGTGTCACTTGAAATAAGTGGTGTATGTAACCATAGTGTTGCTAGTTGTCTAACTTGTTCTGTTTTAAAATGTGTGTCTTCTAGCATGTCTGTCTGTCTATCTGTCTCTCTCTCTATATATATATGTGATGTTTCTCTTTTTAGGGATTAAAAAGCTTTTTTTACAATTATTTAAATTATTCAGTCACTTTACATTTAAATACATAAATCTTATGAAGTTACTCATTTAGCTTTTGGTTTCAATTTTATAAGCTGTTTCAACTTGTCTTCATCGAATGGGGCAAATTTGGCAGATACGAAATTTGTGTTTGATATGTTTCATCTCTAGTCTGTTCCATTCCAGTTACAATGAACGATTCTGCTTAAGCTGGGGAGGCACTGGCTTTTAGCCGTAAAGGCCTCCAATGCCATCTCTGGTATGTCATCCAAAATGGCTGCCCAACCTTAGAAGCATAGACCAGAATTTCAACCTACTTGGTTGGTTTGATTGGTTTTTAAACCTTCATATTCCCTGCTCTGGTTTTCTACCAGGACCCTCCTTCCAGCCACTTTCATCATAATCTTTTAGCCAGGCTCAAGTCATTCACATTACAATAAAACATAGGAAAATTAGCAGCAATTAGAGAAGCCTTCAGCTCCCGCCATTACGTTGCCTTTCTAAACAACTAGACCCTGCAGCCTCCATTCTGCTGGCCAGTACACCCCATTCACCTTTTGTTCTTAGTATTTTGATCATTTTTGCTTTTTATTCTTCCTTCAACATAAGCTCACATCTCTTATTTCTGCCTGGGGGAGAGTTGTTTCCATAGTAAAAGCAGATGCTAGGAAAGGTGCCCCTCAGGCAAAAAACAGAATCCGTAACTGAAAAATAATAATAATCTCATTAGGATATTTGTGCAAGAAGTATGCTGAAAGGACGAAAGGTCTGCCAGGGAAAGCAA
Source organism: Sphenodon punctatus (assembly GCA_003113815.1). Lineage (NCBI taxonomy): Eukaryota > Metazoa > Chordata > Lepidosauria > Sphenodontia > Sphenodontidae > Sphenodon > Sphenodon punctatus. The sequence goes on from QEPC01010332.1 coordinate 1,937,675, forward strand.
TGTTGTCTTGATTAGGATTCAACAGCAGTGGAATATTAGAAACTTTATTCCTTTTGTATCTTTTGAAAAGTTTGCACTCCATGTTGGCTGTGCAAAGAATTTCAAGTATCAGGGGCTTCCCCCTCCCTCTCTCCCTCTCTTTTTCTAAGCCTGAAAGCTTGATTTTTATGACATTCTGACCTTCAAGTTTTACCTCCAGAATAATGAGACCCCCAGCACCTTTTCAGCTGGGTCTATTAGCAAATCTTTTGTGCGACACTGTCTCTGTCTGGCCTGTGAACACGAGCACCTTCTAGCACTTATGCCGAGTCCTTTCGTTTTTTGCTCTATTCAACCCTCGGACGATGGCTGGATGTATCAAACCATGCCAACATTTAATGATGCAGCATCGCTCGGCTGACAGAGGAGATCGTTCCAACATGCTGAGGTCAACAGAGCTGCTGGGAGCTGTTTTTTGGGGTTGACCTCACGAATCAGAGCCTTTGCCAGCTGCTGGTATGGAGCAATGTATGCAGTAGTGTGTTGGGCTGGACTGGTCACTCTTTCCTTTGGCAGGAAGAGTAGATGGGAGCAAATGTCGGTCATTGTTGACATATTCACTGTTGCTCCTACACTCTGGATTACATCACCATCATTTGCAAAAAGCCCAACACAAGAAAAATGCAATGCACCATTTAAACTCCATTGAAAACCTCTAGAGCATGTAAGCAGAACGCAGGACTTTATTATTAGTAGGATGATTTGAACTGCAGAAGTGATCTGAGTCCCAGTTAGAGATCAGATTGTATTAGGCACCATTTACACCCCCAGCCTGCCAGCCACACACCTCCACTCACCCCCATGAAAACCAAAGTTGCCATGATAATGAGTCAGGCCCTCTTAAAATAATGATGAAACTGGCTTAAAAACCACAAGAGTTTTTTATTATTATTTTAATAAAAGTGTCATGGGTCAAGAAAGGAAAATTCAGTCGAAACACAGCTTGTTGCAGAGACCCACATGCTTTTCTTTCTCCCATTGTGAATTTTCCTTTCTTGTACTTATTTAACCAAGAATAAGAGACACTTGGAATAAAAGGGTAGAGCTGCACACCTGAGGCAAAGTGCTATGCACTGCTTGCGTACAGATGACATGTACATATGCACAGAGGGCACATCTGCACACCGTGCTGCACAACGTTGCACAGCAATGGTGTGCACATAAAGGGTGTGTGCCAAATCCAAAGGGCCCACAGGTGCGTGCTCCACTGCACACCCAATAGTCGCAGTATCCCTCAAGCTGTGTGGTGTGTGGGAGCAGGGTGTGTGGCTGCCCTAGGTTGCACACTTACCGTTCATGCTGTGTGTGTGCAGCTAGGGGCTGCTGGCCATGGCAGCCTGCACTTCCTGTCAGGGGATGGGGCCAGGCACCTACAGACATGCGGGTCTGCTGTGGCCCGCGTTGGCTGGCCTGGGTGGCCCTTGGCTCGAGCTGTGAGGCTTGGATCTTCTGGGGGACCATGTCACATCCAGGCCAGCCACCTACCTGAGCTGGGGCAGCAACGGGCCCATATCTGGTGGGCCAGAAACAAATGTGATAGTAAGTCTCTGGCCCAAGTAGGCCATAGAGGGCAATAGCAGGCTCCCCTCATGTTTATTATCGCCCTTTGTCAACAGTCTTTTTGAAGTGTGGTGCCCAAGACTGAATGCAATGTGAGGTCTCACCATTGGGTGCAATAAAGTTCCATACAAGTAAATGGGAGTTTAGTCACTGATTTCAATGGGAGCTGGATTGCATCCATTGGCCACAATCCCAAACCCCCTCCGCATGGAATCCGTGCGACACAACGTAGTCTCAATGGACATGCACGTGGGTTGTGAATGGGACCGGCCCCATTGCCAAGTAAAGTGGCACCATTACCTCCCATGTTTTGGATAAGATGCATCTGTTAATGCAATCCCAAGTGGCATTTGCCTATTTTAGAACAGTGTCATAATGTTGACTAGTGTTCAGTTTATGATCAACCATAATTCCAAGATCCTATTGCTTGGCCAGTTGTTCCACATTTTATAGTAGCTGGACATATTACAGTTATTAGACAGGTGGTGAAACTGACCTAGCAGAAGGCAATGATATTCTCTTACTGGTTGGTTGAGTTAATACTCCCCCCCACCACCCCCCTCCATCCCCACCTCTCTGTGACTGGGATAGAGCAAGCTAACCTGCTTGTTTTATGTTCACTTTTGTTTGCTACGAAGTGAATGCACTCAAGGGTAAGCACTCCTTAGGGATCTGTGATAGTTGCCACCATAAACACAACAGCTATATTTGTTGCCAAGGCAATGGCTATTAACATTAAGATGCAACATGAGCCCTTTGCAGCCGGACACAACAAGCTGATGCGTCTGCAAAGTTATACAAACCAAGAGGGGGAAACCCTCACCCTTTTGTTGTTGATACAATTTTTGTGTGTGTACACATTTAAAAAAAAATGGAAAAAAAATGAGACAGAACAAGTAACTTGATATCCCAGCCTGATTGCAGGTGGAAATGATAGGAGACAAACCAGGCAGGTTTGAAGTGCAAGACTATTGAGATCTTAATACATGGAGGAAATTACAGTTCAGGACCATATGATTTCGCGACTAGCTGTCAAGATCATCCAAGTTCTGCGAAATGCAAAAGTCTTCACGATGACCTTTCCCAGACAGAAACGCGAGTTGAGAAGCCTATTACGGAGAATAAACCAATTTGCTTTGTAAGTGTAAGTGGCAATTTTCCTCCTTAAATACATTATGGTGGAAGGTAAATGGCTATAAACAGAAAGTTGCAATCGCTCTCTTTCATTCTCTCTCTCAAAACAAATTCTCCTAGTGCTGTTTATAAGGTATTGGTTTAAAACCTCCCTCCTGGGACATCAGGATCATTGGACACTGATGTGGGGTTGGGTGTTCCGTGGTGATTTTCAAGCACACTTTTTATTTAAAACAATATTGAAGTGAGGTATTTGCAGGGTAGGGAACAGATAACTTTTAATGATAACTTGAACAGCGGCTTTAATGACAACTTTAAAAAAAATTAAGGATCGGTGCTTAGATCTTTATTATTGTTATGTGCACCTGCAGCACAAAGGTAATTTATAAAGCATCTGGCATAGTTAGATCATGTGACTATGCACAGTCTGATGCTTTCTCGTAGAAGCTGTACCTGGCAAGAGATTGCCGTCTGTGTTAGATAGCTATGATACTGGTGTAGACAGACACACATGGAGTGAGAGGGCCGGGGACAGGCACTTTTGCGCACTCCTCAGGTGTCAAGCATAACCCTATTTCTTGTGCTCCCATTGGGGGAAAATCACCAGGAATGGTTGGTAAGGCTATGGTCCCATCCTGACCATCAGAGATTTATTGATGCAAAAGAAGAGGAAGAACTGCCACCCAAATCTGGAGCCACAGAAATGTTCTATCTGCCTTAAGGACAATATCTGTGGGAGCAGCCACTGGAGCGCGCCACTTTCCACCAATGTCTGTGGTCAACAGATTAGGCTTTGTTCCACTCTTTTGGGCCTGGGTTCTTCCATTACGACCTGCAGCTACTATTTTAATAGATTACTTAATGAATGGAGACCTGCAGACACTCTGGACTATCTATTTTATAATTAAATTCCCTTAATTATGTTCACCTTTTCAAGGAACTGTAGGGTGTTTATGTCCTGGATCAATGATCCATCAAGTTCAGCATCCAGCATGGCACATTATATCCAGATAACCCAACAAAAGACACAGCAGCAGTACAACATAGCCTCATAGTATCTAGTCCTTTTTATCCATTGTTTGTGCTTGACATTTCTGTTCATTAGGCACACGCTGTGTACAGGGACATTACATCTTCATTCGGCACCCACGGTTTTTATTAAACACAATTATTTTCCTTGCAGCTTGCAGACTAAAGATAGTTCCCAAAGAAACAAAGGACTTCCTACAGGAAGGTAGCTCATGCCTCTCTTATTTGTATTACTTGTATCGCATAGCAGCAAGAGACCCCAGATCAGGACCCTGCTGTTCAAGGTACTACAACTTGCTATGTGTTTGTACAGTCACAACAGGCAAAAGGAAAGAGGTACTGCAGGCATAAAGTGACTTATCCAAGGTCATGTGGCAGGTTAGCAGCAGAAGGAAAGAACTACATCCTTTCAAAGGCCAGGCTAATGGCCTATTCACCAAACCACAGCACCTTATAAGCACAGTAGGCAGATGTACAAGGGTGTGGTCAGTAAGGCCGCTTTCACACATTACCGGGGAGACAGGGAAACTTCCATCAGAGAAATTGTGGCTCTCTTTATGATGGGAACTAGTGCACGTGAGAATGCACTATTCTGCTTTTAAGCCACGAGAACACTCGCGCACGACAGGTCCTGAAATGGTATTTTTACCATGACGGGTGTTCTCGGGGAATAAAAGCAGAATAGTGTATTCTCATGTGCACTAATTCTGGTCAGAACAGAGCCGCAATTGCTCTGATGTACCGATTTACTGTATTTTTCATCTCAATAGTACCGATTAATTTAATGACTTCCAGTACTGATTTTTCAACTTCCCGTCACCATTCCTGTACTGATTTCCTTAATTAGTGAAATGGTAACCTGGTAACTCAGTAACAACAATACCTGTTACATGGTACTTTTGGGTCATCAGGTCCCCAACTGGGACTCAGGTAGCCTGCTGGCCACACAGCACAGTACCCAAAATTGTGAATATTGCCGACAGGTAGAAAATATGTTACCTGTTTCAACTCTAATCAAGACCACTTTCCCCTGACCCCTCCACCTTCCTTGATGCTGGCTCAGCAGAGCTCTTTCAACTTGTGCACTTGGACTGTAATATGAGTATATAGCCCACCCTAAAATTTATGAAGTCTTTTGCTAGTCTTTCCCAGGCAGGCCTCTTCTCAAGACTCTTGGTGACCAGGCCTTCCTCTCTCCTTCAGCCTCCATCCTGGCATTCTCCCTCCTCCCGTCTCAGCTTCCAGCTCAGGTTTATAAAGGCTGATGGTCAGCTGGAGCCAATTTGGGTCAAAACAACTGTGGTCCAGATGCTGCTGCACTAAGGGCTTGCTCCTGCCAGCACTTACGGCAGTGCTTTGCCTCAAGTGTATATCTAGAGAAACAGATCCGCAGATGGTATAAAATGTATAGATCTCTGTGGAAGTCAATGGAGTTGCACTGACAGGCCATAGCACAATCTGCCATCTACATATATGTAGTAAGTGCCCCTTAGGATACATAAATGGCAATTCATTAGTATTTCTTGGGTGCTGAGTCTTCCTAATCTGCCCTCATCTGAGTCTCTTAGAATTTCCAAATTCATGAATACTTCCAAACCAGTCTGCTCTGATTTGACTGAGTATGTTTATTTGGCAACAGAGAGGAGCAGTCAGCCTCACTCTGTGTATTCCACCCACTAGTAGTGACTTTGGGGACAAGTCTGAACTCCACTATCAGAGGCCTCATGAATATTCCACAGGCTGACAATTGTTTGCAATACCCAAAGACTTTAAAGTAGCGGAATATATTTGCAAGCTGCAGAACTCATTCAAGAAGGCTTTGCAGAGTCAGAATTTCTGAAAGGATGCACACGATTTGCAAAATGCTCGGCTAGGTTGATTTTATAAATTGTACTTTATTTTAAGGTTTTATTGACACACAGCTTATAATGAGTGAATAAATCATTAGCAAATTAATTAACTGTTGTCGATTCCAAAAGGTTGCTCATAAACAAGGTCATGAGTGACTATCTAATTTTATCTTTATTACTGTTGGAAATAAGCAACTTTGTGCTTTTGTTTTTTTCTTGGTAATTTGGGTATCACACTATTTTGGTATTTGGTACTTTGCTCATTTTGGCGGCACTATTTGGCAAGTTTTTTTGAATGTGATTGGTCCAAAATGAAGCAATCACACTTGCATTCAAAAATTTAAAAAACCATCCCAACAAACAGTACCACCAAAGTGAGACGTACCCAATATCAAAGTAACCAAAATACTGAACACGAAATAGCCAAATGAAGAACACAAACATATTGAAATGATGACTCTGAAATGCAACCAACATGGACAGCGAATATAGCTTTCTATCTGCTAAAATAGATTTGAATATTCTGATTTGTTGAATTTAGCATTTGCTTCACCCCATCATAAACTTAGACTACAGCTGAAAAGAGTACCTGAAAAAATGGGTAAGCCTATCTGATCTACCCTACTTGAACTGAAAGTGGTGATTTGGATAATAAGCATTGCGATATCCGCTTATTCAATTACACTGTTGGGAATTTTTTTTGATTACTCTACTTGTTTTTTTTTCTGGGGTTTCACTTGAGAGAGAATCCTGTGCAGGACTCTCTAGATAAGATGCATTGCCTCTATTTTTAACTAATGGCAACTAGAACTACCATCACTCTGGGATTAACCCTTAATTTTCAGGCTTTAACCTATCACCTCTGGGCTTTGTGTGAAGCTCCAATTATCCTGGGTTATCCAAGGTTCCTTTATTAAATTGGAAAAATCAAGGCTTTAGGAGGTGATGGGGGTGAGAATAAGTTGGAAAAGGTCTCTGTGTAGAGCCCCCCTACCTTTCTGACATGGCACACCCCTTTGTGGAGTGTCGCAACATCATGACAAGGGCTCTGTCATATCAGCTCTTTAATCTCTGTGGACATAATCCTCAGTATCAGAACGGTACACAGATTCAACGTGTTTTTTACCCCCACGCTAGATGTCTGTACACTGTTCCAAATGTTGCTCGAACTAGCGCAGTGACATTTTGTGCATGTGCAATAAACACAATACCTTTTTGTGCATGAACAAGATGATGCTGGGCTGGGGTGGGCAGTTGATCTGGATCTCCAATGGAACAGTGATGTCCTTCCCCCAATCAATTGGACCCAGATTGGACTAGGCATTGGCAGATCTGTTTGGAGACAAAATCTGCCCAGGCTCTCTGTTTCTGAACAAATCAGGACACTTTAAATTGGGAGTGTCAGGAAGGGGTGGGACAGTTTCCTTGCCCCGCCCCTTCCACAATGCTTCCTTTCTCCTTTAGATTAAAGCCGAGGGGAAGGTGGCCAATCTAATAATCAAACTTGCAAAAACTATGGTGTATCAGTTGCTTCTGCAGCGCAAAATGAGATCTGTGAACTGTGGAAAGAAGCGTTCAGCTTTGGGTGCTTTCTCCTTTATCTTTGATGAGATAAGTGCAGCCTGAAAAAAACAAACCCACAACTGTTTATTAATCCAGAGCAAGTATTCTAACACACAACTGTTTATTAATCCAGAGCAAATATTCTATTTGAAGATGTGAAAAAGGGTAATCACAATTATTAGGGAAACATATTTGCATAACTCCCCTTCAATGACTCAATATTTAGCAGAGACCAAGACTCCATAAAATCTCCAACCTTGGCCCATAGCAAGTGAAATTGATTTTCATTATTTTCTTTCAATTTGCTAAACTTTTCTGGCCTTTTTCATTCCCTTCCTCCTGCATTCAGTGTTGGCAAACTACTGCCAGCTTACTTGCTCAGCATCCCTACCAGCCAGTGTTGTGTAGTGGATAAGGTGTTGGACTTGGACTTATGAAGCCAGGGTTCAAATCCTCTCCTGGCTATGAATTCACTGGATGAGCTTGGGCAAATCACAACCTCACTTCCCCATCTGTAAAATGGGGATGTGTGTGAGCCTGTGTGCTGCTCACCTGTGTCTACCCTACATGGTAGGGGTGGGACTCTGGGCAAAATTTGAACTTTTGCATTGATTTTTGTACTGGATTTTTAACATTGCAGTTTTCACATTGAAGTCAATGGGGACAAACAGCAATGTTAAAAATCTGATACAAAAATCATTGCAAAAGATCAGAAACAACTGATACCGAAAAAGATTTGAAATTTCGGATTAATCCAAAGTCGTCATTATCAGGTACTTTCAGTCCTTTCAGAAACCGAAAGTCCCATCCCGATTAGATGGTAAGCCCACTGGGCAGGGGCCTGTCTCTGAAAAGCTGTGACTGTAAAGCGCTGTGTACACCTAGTAACGCTATAGAAATAAGTACTGGTAGCATTTCCTCATGGTAAAGGAAAACTGAACAGCTTGACTGTAGAATCTTCTCTAGTGAAGGGTTTTCCTATTTAACACATTCATTTTAAAAAAACTGGGGAAGGTGGGAATTTCAAAAGTACTTAGCATTGGTCTAATTGCTCGTACTGATATCAACAGAGCTTTGGGATGACTCTGCTATGTAGAATTCTGGAGAGAAATCCCCCCTCTTGGTTCTAAGCACCAAGGAGATAGGCCATATATAGTGTTAATCTCTTTTTATTAGACTAGTGAACGCTGAGGTTGTGAACCTCAGGCCCATGAACCAAATGCAACCCATGGTTAGTTTTTTGTTTCCTTTTTGAGTTCCTTGATCTGCCTCCTAGATCCATTTTCTTCCAACAAGCACGAAAAGACTGAGCTCAGAATAAAGAGAGCAGAGATGAGGTCATGAACACAAGGATAAGGGGGCAAGAAAGATAGGGGACAAGGATAAGGGACATGAACTGTGCTGGGGCTTCCTGTTCCTCCTTATGCACCCCTGCCTCCAACTTCTATGTGATCCTCAGAGCTTGTACTAAGCAAATTTCAAAGTGTCTCTGGGAGGGGAAAGGTTCCTGACTCCTACTGTACATTCTAGTACAAGAGTCAGATCGAGGTTTCAGACATGACTGGATTCCCATAGAGAATATACAGAAACAAGACCCAGATTCAGATCAAACTGGCCAGGGATACAGACCCCTCCGCTCTGTACAGCTGAAGTCACACAGGGCACAATCAGACCTGGTTTACTTGTCTCCCGAGTATAAACAGACACAGTATTCAGAATCAAGATGTATCTACTATGGTTGATTACTGGGTCTGGCTGACACCCATCACAAATGTCACTTCCAGGGAAGCACCAGGTCATTCTGCCTGGTCACTCTGCCTCCCAGGCCGGCCATAGCATTTTCAGGGCAAAGATAAAATATGGGACTCCTGGTGTACTCCCCGCCCCCTTGGGGGCAACATCCATGGTGCCCTAAAGGTGGTCGTGTTTGTGGCCCTGCTGGGAGGGAGTGGGGTCCCCCATACTCTCCCCTGCTGAAAACAGGGGCCAATGCAGGCCCTCCAGAAAGATCAGTGCCTGGGGCAGTTTCCCCAGGTTGCTCTATGGTAAGGTTGGCCCTGCTGGTGACCATGGTAGGTGTGACAATGGGTGTCAACATATGCGCAGCCATGGTGGCAGCGGAGGTTGCTCATCTGGGGGCAGGATGGTGGCCTCGCAACCACCGGCTGTTCAGGTCACGGGAAACTAATGTTTTCCCTGAGGAAAAACGTTTTCCCTGAGGAGAAAAGAAGTGACGCGTGGTTGGCTGGCTCTGCCCCCACCCCGCTTCCAGTGATGGTGATCCTCCATGCTGGGCTGGGTGGGCATGAAAACAAATGCGATCTCCTGGTTTGCCCCGCTCTGGTCTGCCTGGGTGGCTCACAGGGCTGGACCATGGGACCTGTTCGTTAAGGGCCCATGTTTCCAGCCTAGCCGCCAACCCCACTGGGGTTTGAACTGGGCCCACATCAGATGGGCAGGGTTTGAAGCTGGCCCAGATGGGCCAGAGTGGGTGAGCCAGGTCAGAACTATGTGTGTTAACACCCCTTGAGGATTTTGATTCAGGGAACTGGGGAGTTTCCTTGTCTTTGGCAATGCGGTTAGCTTTAACAGCCCTAGGCAGGCTGAGCTGCCTTTTTAAAGGTCAGCACATGGTCCAACACATTGGCTGAGGGGTTACTTTTGAGGTACAGGCCTCCCTGTTGAATATAACAAGCACCTCTAAACTCCTTTCTTTGGCTGTTTTTAGATAAGCGCCGCACGCTCATGCCTAAAGATCACGCGCCTGTGAAAAAGAGCGCGGGCAGGGTTCAGACGTGTGGGGATGCACCTTATAGCGCTTGTGCATTTTTTTAAAGGCACCAGTTAAAGACCTCGATATCACCTTTAAAAAATGCGCAAGCGCTATAAGGCGCATCCCCGCGCATCTAACCCCGCCTGCGCTCTTTCTCATAGGTGCGTGTTTTTCTCTTCTCAATAGAAACTGCTATTTCTTATTGGTTTTCCTCAATGGGTAGACATGTCTAATGATGCTGAATGCGTCTCAAGGAATCCAGCTCCTACTGGAATATACACACACAAAAACAGGAGGAAACAAAGTTGTTTGAAGTCAAAGAAAAAAAAAGTGTTCAAGCACAAGTTTAATTACATGCTAAATTAACCAAACCATTAGCAAATAATAATAGGATTTACATTTCATCAACTTTGACCTGCATGTTTCTCCATGTACTTGGGCCCTGACTGAGCAAAGCGCTTGAGCACATTAATTTTAAGGATGCAAGTAGTCTCCACTGGCTTCAAATAGGGCCGTTTGTGTGCTTAAAATTAAAGGCTGTGCCTAAGTGTTTTGCTGGATCAGACTCTCAAATGGGATTTGAAATCCCAGAGCCTTGTTCTATCATGAAGCATGCAAGAATAAGATACGCAACTTCTTAGCCAATTCTGTCTACATAGGAGACAAATTTTAGAAGTAGGAAGTTTGTGGAATGCCTAGGTCTGTATTCCTCCATAGCAGGGAAGGGGAACCTCAAGCCTGGGGGCCAAATGTGGTTTACGGCAAATTTTTATGTGGCCCCCTTTCCCGTTCCTGGATCTGGCTCCTGGATTCAATTTCTACCCCCCAGGCACTGAAAAACTGAGCTCAGACTAAGGGGGCAGGGATGAGGGCAGGAACAGATGAAGATGTGTCAGACACATGATCTGGAACTTTGTCTTGAGCTCACTCCTTATGCATCCCCACTTCTAGCTTCTATGCGGTCCCTGGAACTCATACTAATTTCTAATGTGGATCTTGGGAGGTAAACTGTTTCCCACCCCTGCTCTATAGTGAGCCCAGCGGCCAAATCTGACCCACCGCACCTCCAACTGTGGCCCCAACACCTTGTTCCACACACACAACTCTACTGAAGAGGATGTAGTTGAAGTTGAAGTTCAGCTCTGCCCATGCTTGCTCCCTCTTTATTCCAGGCTAGATGGGATGAGAAGAAAGAGTGTGACCTAAATTTACCTCCAGTTGGTCAGGAAGTGAATCCCTCCCTGTCCCTCTCCAGAGTTGGGCCACAATAGCGGTGGCTCAGGCTCACACAAGGGCCGTAGAAAAGGGAGGGTGGTTCCTCTCTTAACACTCCATGGTCAGGAAGAAGAAGAATAGAATGAGCTCCCACCTTTCCGAGAACTTAAAATGAGGTATTGCATTTTCTGTGTGAGATACCTAAGCCGTTTTTCGATGAGACGTGCCCACACAGGTCCACCCATCCCTTATGCATCCAGATGCCCATCTGAAGGCGGCGTAAGGGCATGTGCGCACCTGTGACCCACACACAGCTCACTCAGGCCCACATATGGCGCATCATGAAGAAATCTGGGATGCTCCACGCGGGGGCAAACCAAATTGTGCACAGGTAGGGGTGCACACCCATCCCTGGCTCGTTTGATTCCTCTCCACTCACCAGACGTGTGTAGGTGCTCCATACAGCACACACAGACACCCCACCCCCACAGCCATTCCCGTTTAAAAATAGCCATAGACTGAAATATTTCTGAGCTTGTGTGAGTGTCCAAGGGTGACTATCCAGCTCCACTTGATTGTTCCCCAAATTGGCCTCTTTGCTCCATTTCGCCCCCTATTATGAGAGTAAATTTGGTCTAAATTTAGGGCGCATCAGCAGTACCATCAGGCGCGTGCTCCTCTGGAGAGAGGAGGCAAAGGGAGTGCGGAAGCTGCTGCTGTGGTTATCCACATCCAGTCGCGCCTGGACCGAGCGCTCTAGCGCCACTGCTGAGCCGCCTGCCAGAGCCAAGGAACGGCTGGACTAGGGAGGCTGAATCCCAGACCCAAGTGGTGGATGTGGAGCCAGCCTCGCAGCAACCGCCACCAAGAGCTTTTTGTCCCACACGGCAGAGACAACACCAACCCGAAGCTAAAAGGATGGTGCATTCAGGCAAGGTCAGGACCTTACCTTGAAGCCCGGAGGTGCCGCACGCCCTCATCCCCCCCCCCCCCCCCCTTTGGATTGAGAATTTGCCTTGTATTTGCTGTCCATGCTGAGGAAAATGCAGCCAGGCTTGGCATCGTTTGGTATTTGCTAGACAAGACTGCTGCTGCCCAGGGGGTGTGGCTGGCCTGCAGAGGGGACTTGCTGGAGGTTGTCAGTTGGTGGAGCTTGCTGGGACCCCTCCCACATGTGCCTTCTCTTCTGCCCCTCTCCTCCAGGTATTTTCTAGAAAAGACTGCTGCTGCCCAGGGGGCGGCGCCCTCTGGGAGGCAGCCGAATGGTGCTGTCAAAGGGCGAAGGTCATTGGAGGGCCGTTTGATGGACGTTGTGGCGGTGGCGTCTAGAGCTCCTTCAATACCTTCCTGGTGTATTGTTTCCAGCTGTACCTCCGAATCGGACTAGATGCAAAGGAGGAATGGTGGGGTCAGGGGTTCCCGTTACCGAAAGGGATGCCCAGCGGGAGGGGGATAAGCAACAGTGAGTCCAGTGCCGCAGCAGACCGCGTACCTTAGGACCATGCCAAAGGGTCCTTGGGGGTGACCGGGGGAGGCTGGTAGTGGGACAGCCAATTATTAGGGCAGAGTGGTAGAGGTTGTTTTGGGGGAGAGTGGATTAGGGTGGAGTTGAGGGGTATGACTCCCTCCCCCAGTGTAAAGTGGAGGGAGGACTGGGTTGGGGAGGGTTGGGAGTACTCCCCTGGTGTGAGGCGGGGATGTGATCCAATAGATGGTTTTGGCCCCCCTGTGAGAGGGGGTGGGGGAGAGGAACATAGGGGGGAAAGGGTCTCCCTCAGGGGCCAGGCGGGACAGCCACTGGGGTGGGAGGGTGGGCCGGGGTGGGGTGGGGTGGGGAGTTCTACAGCCATTGGGATCGTGATGGGCCGGGGCAATAATGGTCCGTCAGGGAGGCGGGTAACACCGGTGATAAGGGACAGGTACTTAGTGCCTGTCCCTCTCGCAGACCCCCAGACAGGTAATGTGGTGATCAAGAATGGGAGGGCCCCTGGCCCAGGACTGCTGCTGATTAATGTGAGGTCAATTGTTAATAAATCTACAACGATCTGGGAGTTGATCCTGGATCAAGCAGCTGACCTCATGTGTATTACAGAGACCTGGCTGGACACTGAGTCAGGGACAATTCTGGCTGACCTTGTTCCAGCCAGGTACTCTGTACAGCACCAGCCTAGACCAGAGGGGCAGGGAGGCGGTGTAGCTGTTATTTTTAAGGACACCTGGTCTGTGAGGAGGTATCCAATGCAGACTATCTTGGGCATGGAGGGTATCCATCTGGTGTTCAATTTGGCTGGAGACAGAGTGGGGCTGCTGCTGATATACCGTGCACCGACCTGTATGGCAGCATCCCTACACACCCTAGCTGAATTGGTGTCAGAGGTGGTTTTGCGATCTTCAAGGACTTTAGTCCTGGGGGATTTCAACATCCACGCTGACGCCAATCTTGGGGGAGCGGAGGGTGAGTTCATGGCCGTCATGACAACCATGGGATTGTCTCAGAGGGTTGTGGGCCTGACACATGATGGTGGACATACCCTTGACCTGATATTCTGCACTGGCCTTGAGGCAGGGGATCCGGTAGTGGGAGATGTATCAACTATGCCCTTGTCATGGACAGATCATTATCTCCTCCAGGCCAGTCTCCTGGCGCACGTGTGCCCTCAGAGAGGTGTAGAACCAGTTTGGTTGGTTCGCCCCTGGAGACTTATGGAACCAGAAAGGTTCCGGAATGCTCTAGGGGAATTACCTCTCGATTTCGATGACCGTTTGCTCAATGATCTCATTGTCTTCTGGAACAATTTGTTGACTGAGGCCATTGACCTAATGGCTCCCAGGCATCCGCTTCCAGAATGCCGATGACGCAGGTCCCCTTGGTTTACAGAAGACCTGCGCCGGATGAAGCAGGAAGGATGGCGGTTGGAGCAATGGTGCCACCAGACTCATGCTGAAGCTGACAGATTGCAGCATAAAGCTAGTTTAAAAGCTTATGTTGTAGCGGTGCAGCTAGCAATGAGGGAAGTTCTTTTCTGACCTCATAGCATCTGAAAAGTCACGTCCAGCTGAGGTTTTCCGAGTGGTGCAGCGGCTGGTCAGTCCGGTCTCTCTCCGCCTGGAACTGGAATCTTCCAATGCCTGCTGTGACATGTTTGTTGACTTTTTTGTGGATAAAATTGCTCGGATTCACTGTGACTTCGATGCTGCACTTATAACAGTGGGAGAACCTGAGGTAGTGGAGGACCAGCCTTGTCTGATTTCATGGGATCAATTTCAGGGGGTGTTGACCACTGATGTGACTGGTGTCCTTCGGTGGCTGTAAGGGCCACCTTTTGTGAATTAGATCTGTGCCCGTCCTGGTGGGTTAAGGCCTGCCGGGAGACATTAGGGCTGTTTCTGGTGGGGGTTGTGAATGCCTCCCTTAGGGAGGGCGGGGCGCCGAGCTGCCTCAAAGAGGTGGTGGTACGGACCCTGCTTAAGAAACTATCTCTTGACATTGACTCCCCGGCCAGCTATAGACCAGTCTCTAACCTTCCCTTTTTAGGGAAGGTTATTGAACGGGGTGGTTGCTCAGCAGTTTCAGGGGCATCTGGATCGGATCAGTTTTCTTGATCCCTCGCAGTGCAGCTTTCGTCCTGGGTTTGGCAAAGAGACTGCACTTGTGGCTTTGGTTGATGACCTGTGCCGTGAATTAGATCAGGACAGATCGTCTATGTTAATTTTATTAGATCTGTCAGCTGCATTTGATACTGTTGACCACGAGATGTTGATGGCTCGGCTGCGGGACTGGGCTGGGGTGGGCGAAATTGTTCTTGAATGGTTCCGCTCATTCCTGGCTGGGAGAACTCAGTGTGTGGTTCTCGGGGAATGTACTTCATCTCCCCGGGACCTCACGTGTGGAGTCCCGCAGGGTTCTTTTCTCTCCCCCCTCCTGTTCAACGTGTATAAGCAGACTTTGGGTGAGGTCGTGAGAGGGTTCAGTGTGCGGTGTCATCAGTATGTTGATGACACACAACTCTACCTCTCTTCTTCTGCAGACCCAGACCCAGCAGTCTCGGTGCTCACCCAGTGCCTGGTGGCTGTGGGGGACTGGATGAGGGCGAGTCATCTGAAGTTGAATCCCGACAAGATGGAGGTGATGTCGGTGGGTAGGGCTGGGGTGGTGGTGGCTCCCGTCATTGACGGGGTTTGCCCCCCTTTGGCCACACAGGTCCGTAGCCTCGGGGTGCTCCTCAACCCACAGCTCTGCGTGGATCTCCAGGTGGAGGCTGTGGCGAAGGGAGCATTTTGCCAGTTACATCTGGTACGATGGCTGCGGCCGTATGTTTCAGACTTGGATGTAGCCACTATCACCCATGCCTTTATTATCTCTTGATTAGACTACTGTAAGCACTCTACGTGGGGCTACCTTTGGGGACGGTCCGGAGGTTGCAGCTGGCGCAGAATGCGGTGGCCCATCTCTTAATGGGGACGAGTCGCCACGAGCACATTACACCAGTGCTCCGTTCTCTGCACTGGCTGCCTATTATCTTCTGGGCCCAATTCAAGGTGTTAGTAATGACCTACAAAGCCCTAAATGGCCTGGGCCCGGCTTACCTGCGGGACTGCCTCAGGCCCCGGATCGTATTGCGGCCCTGCGGTTGGCCGGGGACGCCCGACTCGAATTCTCCTGTATTTCCCGGGTGGTGACAATGGGGAGGGCGTTCTCGGTGACTGCTCCTAGGCTGTGAAATTCCCTTCTGACGGAGGCCTGCTTGGCCCCGGACCTCCCCTCTTTCCGAAGACAGTGTAAGACCTGCCTGTTCTGCCGGGCCTTTGGAGATGGAAACAGGTAGGGTGGGTTGGGGGGGTTTCTGCCTTTTTAATATTTTTATATTTTTAGCATTTTAATGAATTTTAAATTGTATACACTGTTTTTTAATTATTATTTTTATTGTTATTACTGTTGTAAGCCGCCCGAGCTGCTGTGTGAGTGGGAGGGTGCGGGGTAAAAGAGCAGTGAAATAAATAAATAAATAAATAAATAAATAAAATAAAATGTGTAGGGGCTGCTGACACACATAAAGCTCCACCCCCATATCCCTAAAATTGTATTTTATTTATAATCTCTCTCTCTCTCTCTCCCCCCTGAGTTGGTTCACATCATATATATATATATATATATATATATGGATCTACCTGTGCCCATTAAATACTTGTCTGAATAAATAGGTCTTACACGCCCTCCAAAAGATGCTCAAACTGGAGCTTAGGTGTACGTCCAGGGGAAGGGAGTTCCAAAGCTGTGGAGCAGTCACAAGGAACGTCCCTCTCTGTGTGCCCACCGGGTTGAACAGACCTGGGCCATGATGGAACTTGCAAGCGGACACTGATCTGACAGGCCACAGAGGGACATTAGGAGGAAGGCAGTTCTTTAGATATGTAGGGCTCAGGCCATTTAGGTTTTTATAGGTCAAAACAAGCAACTTGCTTTGTGCCTGGAACACTATGGGCACTGAAGCACCGGTGCTATGTGCTCCTGGCAATCCGCCCCCATCGAAAGGCGGGCCACCAACGTTCTGCACAAACTGCAGCCCCTGAACAATCTTCAAGTGCAGCCGCATGTAGAACACATTACAGTAGTCTAGCCTCAAGGTATTGGTAATGATGTCATGGATGGTGGTGGCCAGATCCCTATCTGAAAGAAAGGGATGCAGCCTTCCCACCAGATGGAGTTGGTGACAGGCACTCCACCTGGCCACGACTGCAAGCTGATATTCCAGATGCAGCTCAAGATCCAGGAGAACCCCAAGACTATGAACCCAAGGAACCAGGGGAGGCTGTACCCCAGTAATGATGGGCATCCCAAACCCCTCCATGCTACAGGGCCAGCCAGCCAACCAACATCACTTGTCTTGTCTGGATTCAGCTTCATTTGGCTCGCCCACATCAGTCCCCAACGACACCTAGGCACAGAGTAAGCACTGAGACTACAGGAGCTAAACTGGGTTGGATGAAAAAGATAAACAGATTTGGGTGTTGTCTGGATATTGATGGCAGTGTACCCCAAATCTACGCAAGATCTCAGCCAGTGGCCTTAGATACACGTTGAACAAGAGGGGAGACAAGATGGAATCCCAGTGGGTTCCACAGGAGAAGGGGGCAGAAGGACGATGAACAATCATCCATCACAATCTGCAGAACCTCCTCTACAGAAATGAGTGGAACCACTCAAGAGCAGTCCCGCACACCCCTGCCAGGTCCCACAGTAGTGTCATCGACACCTTGTGATCAACTGTATCNCCCATACCCTTACGTGGGGGTGGGGTGGAGGGTGTGTGTGTGATAATAGCGACACTATTACTGCTGCCTCTCAGTCTAGTTTTTGCCAATGTGAGACACATCCTGACCTTATTTCTGAATGGGATCTTGTTGATGCTACTTGGCATTCTTGTGAATCTAGTCCACCAGTTGGGATCAGTTTAGCAGACTTTCAGCCTAGTCTTCTCTCTCCATTTTGTCGAACTGACCCCGATTCTCCATGGGCGGGAGGAGGCACATCTTCTACGCTGCTAACTCCCTGTTTATATCCCGCAACCGGCTCTCCCCCTAAGGATCAGCTAGCTGGATCTGCGTGACATACGGGATGCTCTTCTCTGTTGCCTCTCATGGAATATCGAGGGCATTAAGGCTAGGCTAGGGGATCCTGACTGGGTTAATTTTGTATCTCAATATCATATAATATGCCTGCAAGAAACCTGGCTTGGTGGGAATGAAGTAGAGCTCTTTTCTCTCCCTGGTTTTTCTGGTTAAACTGCTTGGGCGATAAAGCAGACCAAGAAAGGCCGTCCCTCTGGGGGCGTACTGACATTGGTCTCTGATGATTTACAAGCAGAAGTCCTTCGATACTCCACAACCTTGAAAAACTGTGTGGTTTTGCGGATGAGGCTACAGGAGCTCGGTGAACTCATAATTATAAATGTATATATACCACCCGAAACCTCTATGTATTATGTGCCCACATCTTGGGATAAGCTCAGGGAATTGCTTGAGCTTCTTATCCAGGAATATCCCGGTGCGAGGTTGTTCATTGTGGGTGATTTTAACACCAGGATGGGCACCCAGCCATGGGACTCCATTGATGTTCCACTTCAATCACATCTATGAATCCCTTCACGGGGCTCTATGGATGTGACAACCAATGGGCATGGTAGAAGACTCCACCAATTTATTTTACAGCAGGGGCTTCTGATAATCAATGGCAGATCCCCTTCTGACCTGCAGGGACACTTTACTTATGACTCAATACTGGGGGCAAGTGTTATTGATTATGCTCTAACCTCCCCAACCAATTTTCCTATTATCCGAGATTTCAGTATTCTGGTTAGAC
>QEPC01010332.1:1965953-1988561 GCA_003113815.1 Sphenodon punctatus
TGAATAACAGGGGGAAATCTCCCATCAGTCAGGTATGTTAAGATGGTTCAAGAGTGGGAGGTAGAACCTTCAACCTTTCCCAAAGATGTTTTGGTTAATTCCCTACAGAAAATAATTTAGGACAAGTCAGGGTAATTTTAGACATGACGGCCGGGCCCGGAGGTCTGCCACGCTCAATCATGGACTGGGATCCGTTTTGGATCCCAGTCATGAATAAGTCTGGCCGTCCTTCAGACGTGCCAGTCTGATTCTTACAGGGGATCGGGGGTGGGGGGCTGCATGGCGCGATGTACAGTCCCACCCCTTGCGCTCCACTGGCCGCGCGCCTTCTGGGAGATGGGTGGGCACAGTGGCCAATCTGGCTGCTGCGCCTGATCCCATCCCGTGGTCAGGACCACGATCCGGCAGGGCTGAAGGTGACAGACGTTACCTTCGGCCCTTTCCGGATCGTGGCCAATCCAAACACGGTTGGGGCCCGATCCCACCATGATTCTGGACCTCCGGGCAGCCGGAGATCCAGAATCGTGGTCAATTTGATTCCCGCTGGAGGTTCACTGTGGTGAACATCTGGCGGAAATCAAATACACGTTACGGGACAAACGGCCACCACAGTGGGTTCACTGTGGTTGACCGTGTAACATCTAAAATTAGAAATGTTTGCCAAACTCTTTGAAAATGTTTGCCAAACTCTTGCACAGACTCCCAAGAAATGGATGCGATGGTCACTAGTAGGTCCAGGGGCTCAAGCTGGGGCTTTGAATGGATTCTGTTTCTGAACGAATCTGGTTGTTTCAATCAGTTCAGCAAAATGGGGAACAAAAGCACCGTTTCACCAGATCAATCAAAAACAGCACAGCCATTTTCACCGGAGCATCATGAAGCAAATTGTTAGAATTCCATCACAACTTTTGATCAGTTGGAATTCCGATCAAAATTTTGCCAGCCCTTCCATTTTTTTTCTGAAACTGTTCCACAAAAATGGAAGGGATGTTTCAAACCAGCCCTAGCTCAAGCTACAAAAGAAACCCCTCGTTCTGAACTGTAGGTGAAACAAAGGATGGTTTTTGTGTCTACAGCTACTATTCACATTTTTTGGTAGCCATCTGACTATCCAAATAATAGTCACAATCTAAATGAATATTTGCATATCCACTTATTAGGCATTTTATTTTATTTAGGTTATTTCAGTATTCCAGGTACTTCATCTCAGCTGCTGCACATGCACAATCATTCTAATGATGCCAAAAACAAAGTTACCAAAATACTGAAATAAGAAAAACAGCTGAAGCAGAAACAAATAGTTCTTAGGATCTGCTTTGCTCAGCTATTCACAAATATTGTGAATTTGGATAGAGTTGTTTTGCCAGATATTCATTTCATCCCTAATCTGAAGCCTCTCCCAGAGTGTTTAAATCAAAGCCCCTAGTTCACCTCTGTGTTTGGAATCTGGAGAAGAGGAGGCACAACTGGTCACCTGGCTGGTGGTTGCTACACACATGCTCAGGGTCTAACTATTTGGGGTCAGGAAGGAAATTTTCCCTCAGGGCAGGCTGGCAGCCAACTCTTGAGGTTTTTTCCCTTTGCCTTGCAGCATGGGTGTGGACCACATCACATCTCTTCACAACCTTGCTCCCCCCTACCTTTCTGCACTTATCACCCTCCATACTCCAGCCCGTGCACTTCGCTCCTCCTCTGTCCCTTCTCTCACCCTTCCATGCCTTCCCTGCTCCCCTAAGCGTCTTTGTCCCTTCTCACTTGCTGCCCCCCATGCCTGGAACTCCCTCCCTGTCCACATCCGCCTTGCCCCCTCCCTTCATACCTTCAAATCTCTCCTTAAAACTCACCTCTTTCGCTCTGCTCTGTCTGACTCTTTATCCTGCTGAGCCACTATTCCTATACCTACGATCGGTTTACCCTTATCCTTGCAACATGGACCTGCCTGCTGTCATTCTCATCGTAACCAAGCCAAGTACGTGCACTTGAGACCTCGCATCTTCATGAATGTTAGACCCCTTGTCTCTCCCTCTGTTCCCCTTCCTAAGTCTCTCCCCCAGCTCCTGTCTCTCAGATTGTAAGCCCTAGGGGCAGGGACCGTGTCTGTTTTATTACTTTGTAAAGTGCCAGGTACACTGCTGGCGCTATATAAATGTTTGTTAATAATAATAATAATAATAATAATAATGTTTGAGACATTTGGGCCCTTTTCACATGAGACGCCCCTCCCCTCATTGTCCACGTGTGCAACTGGGGGGGGGCATGGGGGGCATCCATGTGGCCGCTGGTGCGGGTGGGTGGGGGTGCGTGCACACTCCCATGCTCCACCCATCTCCACCGATTCCCCATACTCAAAGGCATTGGAGAAAACAGAGATGTCTCTGTGCATGAAGATCGGTGGTGGTGGTTGGAGATGGGTGTGCGTCCATGTAAGAGGCTGCCAACACGATGCCCATGGGGCACCCCCCCCCACACACACCGCAGCTCCTCCAGGCTCATGTAAAAGGGGCCTTGGAGTTTTCTTTTTATAAAATTGTTCCGTTATTTCAGGCATCAGTGTGTTCTGGTTGATCTCAGTCTCTACAGATTTTTTTTTTAATTTTAAAAATAAGCTCTCTTTTCTGTTGGATAGATTTTGTAGGCAGTTTGGATATGGTGAATCCTCCATTGGTGCAAGAGACTGGACTAGATAACTTTTGAGGTTCCGTGTAGGGCTGAAACTCAATTCTCGGATTCTCACTTTTCTCAGAGAGAATCGGGATTCTTGACTTGTTCTTTGACAAATGAACTTGACTTGAAATGAACTTGACTTGTTCTTGCAAACAAGAACAAGCTGAGAAACTTCCTGGATTCTCCTTTTCCAAACTGGTTGTTGGCACCATTTTGGAAAATGGTTTATCAGGTGTTGAACGGCCCTGGGGGCCATTTTGTGCATACACAGTAAATTTATTAAATTTTTTTTTTTTTAAATGGTGAGCTATCTCATGAGATTTCATACCAGAGCCGAGATCTCAGCAAGTTCTTGGACCTGAGCCCCAAAATTTGTGAGATATCTCGTGAGAACAAGTGGGTTTAGAAAGTGTCTCTCTTCTGAGAATAGTTGGCTGTCAAGCCCCCTCTCTCTTTTACCCTTATTGTCTCATCTCATCCCCACCTTTCATGCATTAATTCAATCAACACCAATTTACCTGCCTTAACTGGCAGTCAGAAGATTTTTTTTTCTCGCCCCCCCCCAGCACTCCTTGTGGGCTAGGTGAGAAAGTATCTCCTTTCCCGATTGCATGTTCACTTTGTGGTGCTCTGTGGTACGGCAGGAAATAGATTTCTGCCATTCTAAATAACAACCCTGTTAGATTTTAGTAGACGTTGAGTCGCTGGCCATCCTGGGCTGGCGGTGAGATGAAGTGGCAGGAGGATTTGTGCAGAGCAGCTGTCAGCTCTGTTTGTTTGCCACCGACTAAAAGCATGTAATTCACAACTTCTGTAAGCTGGGGAAGTTATCATTTGAAAGTTGTTGCTCTGCAGTGGCTTGACAGTCTAACAATACAAAATAAATCTCCTATTCATGCCAGTCTGGCAAGCCTGCATCCCTGGAATAGGCAGCAACAGCAGAAGCTGGCGATAAGTTCTTGTTACAGCGCCGTAACTTACAGCAACTCAATGGTCCTCATTACCATACATTATCTTACTGCACACAGAGGGAGCCTTTCCAGTGGACTTCATTGTTCCACCCCCGCCCCCCTTATTTCCCCACCAAATGTTAAAGCTGAAAGCATTTTATGTAAGACCAAGCAGCCCCTTGGATAGCTCAGGTTTTGAAGTGTCTGGGACTCGTGTTATTTTCTCCATGTCTCCAGCCAGTAAGTGGAGCTAAGCGGTCATCAAAGCCTTGTAAATGGGATCCAGGATTGGGAAAGAGCATAGCTTTTGTCTTGCAATGCACAGGGTCTTCGTGTAGGATTGGTATGTAACATTAATGGTGTCCAGCCAGCCCCCAAAATATATTTGGTTCTGAGCAAAGGGTGGCTCCTATGCAGGTTCAGAAAATGCACATCGGTGCCAAGGCAAGGACAGAAATAATAAGATGACAAATTCACAGCCTTTTGGATTTGAAATAGCAAATTAATCAGAAAGCAGGCGAAACAGAAAGCCGCTCTGCATATCACAGGGATCTTGGCTGGGCCACCACTGGTGAGAAAGACAATAGAGAGACATCTTCATTCTGGCTGCTCATGTCAGTAACAGATAAATGGGGACAGTGCGTGTGTGTTCATGCATGCATGGAGCTGGAATTACACACAGATAAAGAAGAGTAGAAATAATAAGGAATCCACCCTGTTAGACAAGCCTTATCTACTGCCCTTTACTCCCTGCTACATCCTAAACCTCCAGGTGTGCAGGACCTGGCGTGTCTTGGACTCTGCTTAGAGGCAGATGGCAGAGCAAACGGAGCACTGAGCTGGGAGCCGAAGGTTAATGGGGTCAATCATTGGCTCTGCCACAGACCTACTGTGCGATGATTTCAGACAAATTGTGTCACCTCTCAGTGCTTGAGTTTTAAAGTTCATTTTGTTGTTCTTTTTGTTCTTGTTGAGAATCCAGGTTCTCGATTTGTCTTGGGGACAGAGGATGAACCAAGAACCAGCAGCATCTTGCTGCGATTCTCAACAAGAAACAGCAAACTATTATTTTTTAAAAAAAGTTTAAACTCACGGTGAGCTCTGTGGGAGCCAGCCTGGCCTCATTCCCAGTGGTGGGGGAGCCTCTGCTTTTTCAGGGAGGGGAGTGGCTTACCCAAAAACTAGCTGCGCTGGGAGCTCAGTAGGGTCTGAGGAGCTGAGCCAGTCCAGCCGGGCTGTGTGTGTCACCTGAGCCAGGACCACTGCTGAGGCCCCCTCAAGCTCCCAGCGTGGCGTGCTGGCCAATCAGCTAATCTTTGGGGTCAGGGACCCCCTGAACAGAAGGCTCCTGGGCAGGGCTGACTCCTTAGGCTCCCACGAGTTCCCAGTGTGGACAGCTGTAGGTGAAATGAATAAGCCGGCAGCAGAGCAAGGTGAAATTAACAGGCCAGCTGTACAGAGCGCACAGATGTTCTGGGACTCAGCCCTGGCCTGCTGATCTTCATTCTTCAAAACCCCTCCACCAGAACTGGGCAGGGCTGCCCCCCACTCCCTGGAACTCACAGTGAGTTTAAAAACTTTATTTTATTTTAAACATAAAGTTTGTTAGTTCATCAAGAGTTTTTACTGGGACATCTCAGTTCCAGTAACTGAACAAATGTTTTGGGGTTGTTGTTTTTTTGCAAGAAGCGAAATTGCTTCTTCTTTCAGCCCTCCCACCTCCTGGAGGGGACGGTGTAAGCCAGCGGAGGTAGGGCAAAGAGGCTGTCATGCTCCTATCTGGTGTAACCAAGGGCGTAGCTTTAATACATACAGCAGGTGCAGCCCCATCAGGCTCATGAGACTGGGGCCCCCACAGGAATGTGTAGAGCACACATGCACATTGGGGTGGAGGGCCCCAGCAGGGGGCCAATTCCATCTTCTGTCCGAGGGCCCAGTCCCACTTAGCTACACACTCGTACATAGTGCATGTGCACACTGGAGTGGAGTGCCCCAGTAGCGGTCCATTCCCAACAAGCTATGCCCCTGGGTGTAACCCCTCCCCTTGTGGAGCATCATGCTGTCACGATGCTCCATAGGGGCATGGCCACGTTGGAAAGGGGTCAGGAAAGTCTCTGTGGTTCACCTCCTTTCTCATGTGGCTACCCCGTGCTATTCCTGATTTCTCCAGGTTACCAGGCATACCCTTGGCTGACCCAGAGAAATCCACCTTCCCGTGGAGCCCAGAGACTCTGTGCCAAAGCCTAGATTTTCTGAGCAAAATCCTACTCAGTTTCCTTATTGTCCTTCCTCTGAAAAAGTATTTTTGAGTGAAAGGCACTGATGTAAAAGCTGTTATTTCCTTGACAAAGAGATCTACATCGCCGTAGCCTTTATTTAAGGCAGGTGGTTCAGATTCTAGAAGGTGGGGGACCTGCCTCTAGCGGGTGTAACGTAGCATAGTTCCATTGACTTCAGCTGAAGTGCACTGATCTGCAGAAGCTCAGAATCAACCCCATGCCATAAAGGCAGGCAGGCATACAGAGCAGCTTCTAATCAGATACATATATATATATATATATTTAAAAAGGAACATTGCCCTTTAAAAAGCTGCTCTGCTTTCTGCCCTGGGAAATCCGCTCTTGCAGAAGATGCAAGATCCCCAACTCCCCCCCCACCCCCAGTGAAAACATTCGTTTTTGTCCAAGAAATTAGATGTATTTGTTATGGGAGCTCAGTGCATCTCCTCTGTGCAACTCAGCAGAGATAGCAAGCAGCGTGAAGGGTACGGGAGTGATTTCCATCCCAAACGGAGGATTTGATTCTAAAAGAGGGAAAGTATTAGACTTAGCAGCCTGATAAGGCAGCTCTTCATATTCCTCTCTACAGCACATTTTATTGTCCCAACATTTTCTCAATGCAAATTTATTGCTGTTACAAGGCCCCCCCAAAAATCATCCGCAGAGACGGGAGGCCTCTCTTCATCAGCCGAAAAAGTGAGGCATAGTGGAGTTGCAAGCGTCCCTCCTTTTATGCCCAATGGATCTGCATCAATTAATTGCCCACGTGGAAGGACCACAGCTCAGAGCCACTGGCATTAGGAAGAAAGGACCAATTAAACCATACTGCTTCCAGTTCCCATCAGGTACAAGATTGCTCCTTCAAGTCGCTGTTGCCTGAGCCAATGTTTAATTTGTAAAAAGAATGAACTGCTGGGGCCAAACCTGCCCCAGAATCTACACCCACAGTCCCAATAGCCATGCCTTCCAGCATAGAGCTTATCAGGGAAATTAACCCTGTTATCCAGCTAATGCAGGGGCGGATTGGGAACTTAAAACGGCCCTGGGAAATATTCTGAAAGTGGCCCCCGGTAGGCGGAGCCAACCCCAACATTACACACATGATCATGATCAATGGAATAGAACAAGCACACAAGAATAGCAGTTCTAGCAAACAACAACAGAGCCTCAGCCAGGTGAGTTCAGAGTGCATGGGGACAAACAGGGGGCACAAAGCAGTCACAAACCTTTCCCTTCATCCCCAAATCTGCGCAGGGTAAAACCAGACAACCCACATCTCTGAGAGTCTGTCTCTCTCTCAACAAAAATAGCCAAGTGAGTCCAGTGTGCATGGGAGCAACCAGGGCTGCTTGTTCTTAGATTGTAAGCCCACTGGGCAGGGACCTGTCTCCAATCGCCACCAGCAGGCAATGAAACGGCAGGAGTACAGTAGCAGAGAAAACAGACGTACCTTAACAGCGAGCCCAGATTACAGAAAACACTCAAGCTAGGTAGAAAAGCAGTATTTGAAAATGTTCTTTCAGATTAAACTGCACACGTTATGTAGGCATTTGTGCATTTTTTCATTAACTTTTCTGAAAATACTTGTCCAAGCAAAATGTATCCCAGTCCCTTCCCTCCAAACCACATTCCCAGAAGCCCCTTCCCCCCAAATCATCCCCCAGCAGCCTCTTCCCCCAAACCCTCCCACCCAGAAGCCCCCAGCAGCCCCTTACTCTCAAACTCTCCCCCAGTGCACCAGGCCTGGTCCCAGCCCCTTCTCACCCCCCAAATCCCCAGGCAGCTTGCAAGTTGCCTTTACTTATGTGGCTGGGCCGCCGTGAGCAGATCACACCAGTGCTTCGTGCTCTGCACTGGCTGCCTATAGTCTTCCGGGCCCGATTCAAAGTGTTGGTTCTTACCTATCAAACCCTTAACAGCCTGGACCCCGCCTATCTGCGATACCACCTGACCCCCTGTATTCTGGATTGGTCCTTACAGTCCGCCAGGGCAAGTATGGAGAGGGCATTCTCGGTGGCTGCATCTAGGCTGTGGAACTCCCTTCTGGGAGAGGCCCTGGTGGCCCTGGACCTTGCCCCTTTTCGTCTGCAAGGGTGATGGGATGAGAGGGTAAGTTGGGGAGGGAGGGGGGGTTGTTTTGATTCTGCGGCAACCTCTTTTGACTTAGTGATAATTTATTGCTTTTTATAGTTTGATATGTTTTAAAAATATTTTATACTTGTAAGCCGCCTCAAGCTACTATATGTTGGAGAGGCGGGGTAAAAATATTGTAATAAAATCAATAAAATAATAAATACTTACCCCATCCTGGTGGCGGTGGCATGGCGGGCTGGCGGCTTCTTGCAGTGTGAGCATGTTTTTCACTCACTGAGCTCCTTCTGGCTGCTACCTTCCTGGCTCCTCCCAACAGGGCTTCCCAGAGCAGTGGCCCTGGGGAGGGGCAGCAGGAAGGTCTCACACTGCCCCCCCCCCCAGCTGCCACTGCAGGGTCCGAGTCTAGCTCTGGGCCCGGGGCTGGGGGAGGCTGACCCCCGAGCTCCCAGACTGGTCCCTTTCTCTGGACTGTCCCCCCCTCCAGCCAGCGGCTTCTTGCACCTGGCCACTCTTTAGTTCTTCTTCCAGCTGCTCCTTGGCCGGCCCCTCCCAACAGGGCTTTCCAGATTGGTGCAGCCGGATGATGTCATCCATCCGTGTTGCTCTTGGAGACCCTGTTGGGAGAGGCCAGGAAGCGGCCAGAAAGAGCAACTGAAGAGCATGCTGCTGCGTACAAGAAGCTGCCGCAGTGCCACCACCACTGAGTCTTTATTTTCAGGCTGGGAAGGGGGGGGAGAGGCAACTGACAGCCCCACACCCACCCAACGCAGCCTGGGGGGGAGGGGAGGGGAAAGCTGGCACACAGCTCTGATAGGCTGGCTGGCAGCTGCCCTTGGGCTGGCCTAGCTCAGCCCAGTTCCACGGGCACCGGCACCTGCTTGACCTGAACCAGTCCCAGGAGCCAGCGGCCCACCAGGATTTTTCCCGGTACTTCCTATGGCCAGTCCGCCCCTGAGTTAATGACACAACCAGTGGGAATGGTGGTTTCATTAGTTTTGGTCTGATGTGTGTTATGGTGATGTAAGCCGTCCCAAACTGCGTGGCAGAAGGGGCGGGGTATGCATTTTGATATAAATAAATAAATAAACCATGGGTGGGCCAAGGAGTAGATCATGATCTACTGGTAGACCACAGACAAACCTCCAGTAGATCATGGTGTAGGAAGCATGATCAGAGTCTCAATGATATCTTTTGCAGAGGAGAGCAGGACCAGCACCCCAGGAAGTGTTTCTGGGGAGAAGGGCTAGGGAAGTTTCTCCAATGTGGGAGGGAATGCTCTTTCTAAAAGGGGGTGTGTGCTTCTCTCCACCCTTGAGACGAGCTGAGAGACAGCAAAAAAGGTCCCTGTTTGGAGCACAGCAGCCAACGGGTGGTGTCCTCCTGATTGCTGCCTGGATCAAATGGATCACATGCACCATATGTCTTGCCATTCCTAACCTGCCTTAATATAAAAGATTTAAGATTTTTCTTTTATGATGGCGGGGGCAGGGGGTGGAGCTGGAAAGTCATTAATGACAGCCAAATCATCTATCCAGGTTTTTTCTGACTTGCATTTCCAACCCTGAATATCAGTCTTTTTCGGGTTTTCCACAGTTCAGGTTGCATATACTCCTAGTGAGAATGTTAGAGTTGAGACAAGAGCAGGAGCTCCCATTCCACAGGGAAATACCGACCTTTCAGGAGAACTTGTGAGTGTTCATTGGTAATTCCTCAGTCTCCAGTGATTCCATGCTTCTGCCATTGTTGATATCGATGCCAGTGATTTTTCATCATTTTCTATCATTTTTTGTCACTTTCTGGCCTTTTTCGTCATTTTCTAAATCACTTTCGGCATTTTCTGGGACGTTTACAACAGTTTTACAGCACTCTTATGGCACTTTTACAGCAATTTCCAGCACATAGGTGGTATTTTTGAATCTTCACAGCCCTTGAGGGTGTGTGTGGGACACACATGGGGCTTGGCCTCTGCCCTGTAGCAGCTCTGTTCAACTTGTGAAAAGTAATGACAAATGGTGAAAACTGCAGAAAAGCCGGTAAGTTTCCACATTGCGCGACTGAAGGCGAATGACCTGTTTCCAATGGAAATAAGTATTTGCTGCAATTTGTGGTTTCAGGCCTGAGAATATTTCCAAGGGCTCACCTCCCCTTGAAATTAATTGCTGGGACCAAATCCTGGCATGCTTCCCCCCCAAATTAAGTCCTGGCCTGAGCTAATTTTAAATGCTCTAAACGATGGGGAGCTTCAGCCCAGGGGGCAAATATGGATGCCCTCACAATCAGCATGCAATTGCTGTGTGTATGCTTAGCTCTGAGAGGGAAATGGTGTCACCTTCAGAGTCAATCAACACATATTTCCATTTACTTAGCCCTTGGTGGGTCACCTGATTCTTGGTCCCACTGTAGCTGAACTCTAGAGCTTTTACTGTGATTAATGTGTAGGCATAGCCCACCTACTGCCCAGCTCTGCTCCTCCCTGTCTCGACTCCACCCACCTTCTTCCCTAATGAAAGAGTAGGTAGGTAGCTGGCCTCCTGGATGGGTGATAGAGAGCAACATATTACTCAGAATATGCGCCTGTCATCCTTTTATCTGGCTTTGCTTATTTGCTTTGAGCAAAGAGTTTGCCGGAGCTTGTGCAGAGCAGGTGCGTGCATGAAACCCACCCATTACTGATGGGTTACGGCAAGCAAGGAGAGTGGGGTTGTGTGATGTTGAAACCTATCCACTAGGAAATGAATGGAGCTTAGAGATGAAACAGGTAATGGGTTTATTTGGGGGCGGGGGGGGGGGGGGGAGATATTATTTGCTTTTTGGAGTAGGGTCAAAACTACCATGTGATTAAGAAGTCCAGTTCCTAATGGAATTCCCAACCCTCTATTATCCACCCCATGTCAGGCAGCCACCAAGAGGTGCAGTAGGAAAGACTTAAAGGAAATACTCTCCAAAAAGTCTGCCAGAATTTGATGGCCCTCATGAAATCCTCCCACTGCCGGAAGGTTAGGGAGGAAAAGTTTCAGGTTGGCTGTTATTTTAATGAAAACAACTTTCCACATCTCTTGTTTAAAGGGATCATGCTACGCACAGCAGTTCTGAATATTTTCCTACAGTCGGGTGCTCTTTAAGCAGGCATCATCCTAAAGCATGGCTTGACAGGCACTCGGAAACATAATGCAATGTGGTTTCTATTTCTTTTCTCCTAATAGAATGCAAAGCTCTGTTTTCAAAAGAATATGCTAACGTTTTAAGCTCTTTTTGTTAGTATAAATGATAATGCAGTCAACACAAGGGCCTCGTCTTCCCTTGAAGTGCTCGTGTGTCTAATTCTTATTTACCTTAGCGCGTGCATGTCAAGCTGGAGAATAAACCTTAGAGGGGCTTTGCTTGAAGTGGCCTCGCAAGAGATTTTGGTCCTAAAACAAGCTGGCATAGGAGTGAATGAGGTTGCCCTCTAGTGACCAACCAAAGGGTGGATGCGAGACTCTTGATGTTAGTCAAAGAAACTCCCCTCAGGCCTGGTTTTAAAGCATGGCAGCACAGGGTCTGTATGCCACACCTTTAGGAGTGCCCATAATAGGCCAAGGACAGAGCGTCTCAATAGTAATACCCCTGGGTGGACTTCACCAGTTATAAATACAGCTGACTGACCACATTGCACACTTGAAATGGGGAGTCACAGATGCAGCCTTTGGTTACTCACAGGGTACCCACACCCTTCTCCAGATAGTCACAGGGATTCCCATATGCCTGCGGGTATTCATGGGTAGCAACATCCCCACTTCCACTACACTCTAGCTCTGCCTACCAGACCAGGCAGACCTTCCAACAGTCTTGCCTTAGATAGGACCATTCTGCTTTGCAGAGAAATCCCACCGTTCTGCCTAAGGTGCACAATTTCCTGCTGTTGGAGGCAGGAGCTACTGGAGCATGGGGGTGTCTGTGCATGCCCGCACACGTGCTGCCAGAGTGCTTGCATGTGGATGCCACTAATGTCACCCCTATGCGAGGTGAGAGTGAGCTTGGTGGCAGAGTGAATGTGTGAAGTGCATGAGGGGCAGGCTTATGTCTCTCGTTGGTTGCCTGAAATGTTAAAAGATATGCCCCCAGGGTTGTAACAGCACCCCCCCATCTTGCTCCTCACACATATTACTTCCCCTGTCCCATCATCATCTGCCAGAGGAAAGTACCAGTATTTCTTCTTCAGCTCTGATGCTGGAAGTGGCATATATCTTGGGGCCTGAAACACCAGTTTTCTAGTCCTACCTTTCACTTTCTCTCTCCATTATGTAATAAATATATCCATAGCCTCAGCACATGCAAGCTATGGTGTTTGATGGGCTAAATGCGGTCTTGTGACAGAGCTTGAGGAAGAAAGATCTCTTTTTTTGTAGAGAGTTTAACTGGATTCTTTGGGGACACTCTGGCTCTCCTGGTGTCTGCCGAAGATTGTCCCTTCTAGAGTAAATGTATCAACTCCATACTTTTGCAATGCTAGCCAGAGCTGACTCATCAACATTAGGGGTGTGGAGAGAAAAAAATTCATTTTTGTTTTCATTCCATTTTCATTAAAATTGCATTCACTTTCATTACTTTTTTTGTTTATTTTCATTTGCATTATTTATTTTTGTTTTTGTTATTTTTGGTAAATTTTGTTTTCTGCCCTTTTTAGGGGAGGTTATTGAACGGGCTGTGGCATGGCAGCTCCAGGAACATCTGGACTGCACCGGTTTCCTTGACCCCTTTCAGTCTGGTTTTCGGCCTGGGTATGGTACGGAGACTGTATTGGTAGCCTTGGTTGACGATCTTCATCTGGCATTGGACCAGGGTCGTCAGACCTCACTGGTCCTGCTAGACCTTTCGGCTGCATTCGACACAGTCGATCATGAGGTGTTGGTGACTTGCCTGCGGGACCGTGCCGGGATTTGCGGGATGGTCTTGGCCTGGTTTCGTTCATTCCTGGACGGGAGAACTCACCGGGCAGTCTTGGGGGAATGTACATCTTCCCCCCGGGACCTCACGTGTGGAGTCCCTCAGGGTGCCATTCTGTCCCCCCTCTTGTTTAACATCTATATGCAGCCATTAGGGGAGACCGTGAGAGGGTTCCAGGGCATGCAGTGTCATCAGTATGCGGATGACACTCAGCTCTACTTCTCTTTTTCCATCAACCCAGGCCATGCAGTCTCCTTATTGTCCCAGTGCCTGTCAGCTGTGGGGGCTTGAATGAGGTTGAGCCATCTGCAGCTGAATCCTGACAAGGTGGAGGTGATGTTGGTGGGCGAAGTCTTGGGGGGCCTGGGAGTGGTTGAATCTCCTCTTGTAGGGGGGGGGTTCCCCTCCCATGGTCTCTCAGGTGCGGAGTCTGGGTGTGCTCCTCAATGGCCTGGGCCCTGCTTATCTGCGGGACCGCCTCACTTCCCATGTGCCTGTGCGCCCTTTGAGATCATCCGGGGGAGCCTTTTTGGAGGTTCTCCCGGGCGAGATGTGTGGCCACCGATGTTAGATCTTTTTCGATGGCTGCCCCTGTGCTGTGGCACTCACTCCCGGAGGAGGCTCGGCTGGCTCCCACTCTCCTGTTGTTTCGACGTTTGTGTAAGACCTGGCTGTTCCGACACGCTTTTGGCGAGGGGGGGTGTATGATGGGTGGGTTGAGGGGGTTGTTTTTCTTCCTGAATATGGGATTTTTAACTTTTAAATTGTTTTTATTGTTTTATTGCTTTTAATTTGTTGTTCGCCACCCAGAGCTGCCCTGTGGGCAGGAGGGGTGGCATAAAAACTTTTATAAATAAATAAATAAAATTACTGATAATTTTATTGGTATTTTGGTGTAATTTCTGGTATTATCAGTGATACTGGAAATTACCAGAAACTACCAGAAATTACTGTAAAATGACAGCGAATAACAAAAATAATGGAAATAAAAAATTCTTTTTTTTATTATCATTTTTTGTTATTACTTTTTCATTTTTGTTATTGTATTAATGAAAATGAAATGCACACCCCCTTATAAACATGGCTCTTCAAGAAAGACCATTCTCACTGAACTCCTACTTCAAGATCATACTCTGCCTACAATGCATTGGCAGCAAATCAAGTGGTTTCCCCTGACGTTTACCAAGAAGGGCTCTACTGCATAATGCGGCTTTCTCCACTTTATTAGCTATGGATCAGGATGCATCAAGTCCTGTTTTCTAAGGAGGTGAACTTTTACACAAGCAGCCATTTTACTGAGACAGAACTTAGTCCCCAGACACAGCTTTGAGATTTGACTGTGACGAATGCCTTTTGAAATAACTCCGCTACTCATGTTAGCTGGGCAGAGGATTCTGTGGAGAGGGAACGTACCTTCTGAATGCTTAGGCATTAGGCTGTTGTAATCCTGCCTCCCTTTGAGACAGATGGCAGATGGGACATTATCTCAGGTTTATTTCCAATAGTGCTAAAGCATAATATTTGCAGCTAACTTTGTATTTTCCAAACTCGCTGTATACAAAGGTTCTGATATGATGTGACTTTATTGTCCAGATTTGAAAAGTTATTTTAAAAAAAATGTTTGAAGAAGCTAATGAATGTAGTCTAGAGATGAAATGAGAACGCTGCGCATTTTCACAAGAATCTTGTGAGATTCTCGCAATGGTGAGATCTCATGAGATCTTGCTAGGGTTTTAGAAAATCTTGTGAGATTTTTTTAAATCCCCCAAACGCTCTGTGAATGTGCAAAATGTCTGCCATTTTGAACATGCGTACCCGCCAGCATCCATATTGTGCACGCTTAGAGCAGTTTTTGAGATTCTCAAAACACTTGGTGCATGTGCAAAGCCCCCGTCGCCGACAAATGGAGGCAACGAGAAATTGTCACACACCCCCACCGGGTGGGGAAGAGGCACGGAGACGCGGTTGGCGGGGCCATTTGAGAAAAGCCTGTTAGAAGGCTTCTCTCTGCAGTGATTGGGGTTGCCGTGGCAACCGCCCAACGCACCTGAGCAATGCACAGCGCTGGGTCTGGGACTCCTCCCCACTAGAAGGGAGTGCCCCTGAAGCCGCCTGAGAGCGGCAGAGCGAGAAAACACGTGGACGGAGCAGCCACACTCACCCACCCACTTACACTGTGGTTTTTAACGGTCGCTGTTAGAGGGGCCAAGGAGGAATTTTGGTGGTTAGCCTTCTTGGCAAGGGTCATTTTTCGCCTCCTTCGCAGTGTTGGCATAGGCTTAATAGGTCCATTTGGAATTATTCGGCTATAATTGAATAACCTGATGTGGATAAGTAATTCTAAAGTAGGGGAACCAGGTGGCTAATAATATTAAAAAATACCAATTGGAAATAAATGAAGGAATGATTGGAGATTAAATGTCGCACTCTGCAGGGGTCCAGCAGGCTAGGTTAGGATAAATAGGTTAAGATAGTTAAAAGAGTCATCTCCATAAGAGATGGGGATGTGATACTTTGTGTAATGCAGGGCGCAGCATGCACAGGAGTCACAACCCTGGGAGGGGTGCTTCGCAGGGTGAGTAGGGGCATGCACAGCCTTCATATCATGCGGGGCATTTACCGACTTACTCATGCCCACTGTGGGCACACACCCCTTTGGCTATTGGCCATGAGGCAGTCGAAGGAGGGGATGGTTATAGTTACTGTACTGCCAAACGGAAGGTGCTTCTGAGACAGTACTCAGTTATAGTTAATAAGACTTGTTTTTAGCTAGCATGCTGGACCCAAAATTGCTAGTGCAATCCCCCACCGGCCTTTAAGTTTGAATCTACTGAATAAAGAGTGAGGCCACGCAGTTAAAACCAATATACGACTCTGTGTCTCATTGGGGTGCGTTGACAAATGGCCATCGCGGACATTCTGTGCATTTTGCAAATGGTCATCGCGGACATCCTGGTGGCCATTTTGCACATGCATAGAACACACCTGGAAGTAGGTAATATCAGATCCTCTGGAACTGATCCTGTACTCTGCTGATTACCTCTGTAATTCTGTCTTCCTGGGGTGTCCTGATGTGGGAGAGCCTCTGAGGAGAACCTTCTCTTACGGCCACACTGAGCCAACTGGAGTGTAAGTTGATATAAGCCTCGCACATGCCTAGTGAGGCCCACGTTGTCTGAGCATGCCTAGGGACTTAGTTTCTATGTCCAGCTTGAATGCCCAGTGAGCATGCTCTGGGACGCAGCCTTCCAACCTGGCCAATTACCCTATACTCTGCCACAGGGGCATTCACTGAGATTCGTGCAATATGGAAACTTACTGACTTTCCTGCAGTTTTTGCCATTTTCCATTATTTTTCATAAGTTGAACAGGGCTGCCATGGGCTGGTCCAAAGCCCCATGTGTGCCCCGTGCGCACCCCCAGGAGCTGTGGAGATGAAAATGTGCTGGCTAAGCACCAGGGATGTGCTGGAAATTGCTATACAAGTGCTGTAAAACTGCCATAAAACTGTTTTAAATTTAGTGGAAAGTGACAAAAAGTCCCAGAAAGTAATGAAAAAGTCCTGGAAAATGACAAAAATTATGTAAAAAATGGCAGAAGTGCGAAATCATTGGAAACCAATGAAGTACCAACAGACACTCATAAACACTCATGAAAGGTCAGTATTTCTATTTGGAATTAGAACACTTGCTCTCGTCTCAGCCCTAGATGAATGGTATTCACTCAGTAGCTCAATATTTAGCACCTTGTTGGGCAAGGTTCTTTTTGAAATTTGTAAGTGATTGGTTGGTCAGCCTGTGCCATGCGATGTGATATACCAAACTGAGGAATAGCTGAGGTGATCCAATAATGAATTGATTTATAGGAATGGGTGAACAGAACCGAGTTCAGAAATTAGGTTCGGTTCGGTTCAATTCGGAAATTCAGTTCGGAAGTTCGGTTCGTTCGACCATACTATTCGAGTTTGGTCCAAACTCCGACCTTCCGAACAAAGTTTGGAAATTCAAACCCCATTGAACTAAATGGAATATTATCTTTTAGGGATGGGCGAACAGAGCCGAGTTCAGTAATTCGGTTCGGTTTGGTTTGGTTTGAAAATCCGGTTCAGTTCGGAAGTTCGGTTCGGTCGACCGAACTAGTCAAGTTCGGTCCAAACTCTGAACTTCCGAACTGCGTTCACCCATCCCTATTAATTTAACAAACTTTGAGTGGGGTTGTGAATTCAAATTTAGGTATTCATTGAAGCACACAAATACCTCAATTGAATTTGCAGGTACAAAGGGTAATATTTGTTTCAACTCTACTAATTAATTAACCAAACAAATTGACACTAGGAATCTGGAATACAGCTTAAACAAATAGTGGGTTTATTATTCATGGATAGTATCTATATTTTTGGGTAGTCCCTTGGTTTCCCAAACAATATCTGTGAGGGAAAATGGGTACTCACATAACCAATTTTGGGGATATTCTGTTTGAGTTTTTTGGGTTTCTGTTTTTTTGTTTCAGTTGCATCATTTTTAAAAATTGTGAATGTGCAACAGTGCAAATATTATCAAAATGATGTAACCAAAATACCAGACTGACCAAAATACTGAAGTAATCAAGATGAAACAAGGAACACGAAAAAGGACAAAACAGAAGAACCAAAACAGGTACCTGACAGAGTGTAAATAGTTATAATTTATTACTGGAACCACCATTTTTTGTTTGGGCAGTGTAGATTCTATGGGTTTACCAATTTTGGGGGGGCTGGGGTATCTGTTCCAACTCTGGAAGATTATTGACCGCAGTGTCATATTGTCTCCAAAAGGTCACCTCCCCTCCAGTCAGAAGTAGAGGCAAAAGTAGAGTCTCTGTCTTACAGGAGAGACTGACCTAAACTTCTTTGCTATGCTATAAGGTCATCGTGTGGGAAAGGCTGGAAGCCCTACCAATATAGGCATATACCCTTGAAACTCTCCAACCAAAAAAGAAGCACAATACTGAAGAGAGCATGGCGCCTACTCTCCCTTCTCATACTTTCATAATCCCCCCTACTGAAAAGGCAAGATGGTTCAGGAGGAGATGAAATAACCCGTGCTGTTTCCAGCTACTGAGAATATCACTCTCCATGGCTGTCAATCCAGCTCTTTTCACGGGCACTAAATTCATTTGAAAAAGAAGAAAAGGGAAGGAAGGTATTTTAATTGGTAACGGCAACATTCCCTATGAACAAAGAGATGGATTCGTACAAAGCAGAATGGGGAGAGCTGTTTTGATATCTGAATTTTAATGACTCCGTGGCATCTCTATTTGCTATGTATCTACTTTCAAAATGTCACGGCTGGTTCTAGTGGTAATTACTGAATTTCAACATTTATAGAAAAACAGCACATACAGGATGGAGATAATTGCCCAGTTGGATATTTATGAAAGATGAGGGTTTGTTTTTTCTCTCCCTATAAATACAGAAATTTGGTAATTATCACTAGAACTACTTGTTAAAAAATCAGATATCAGGTAAACAACAAACAATGTGGTTAATCCATTGAAATTCACAAGCACATCATTGCATTGATCTTAAAATTACACACGGCTGCACCTTGCAAAACACAGCCTCGCAAGGCAGCGGTAAAGTTGAGAGTGCTTGCCACTCATAATGGCCCAAAGGGCTTCTGGCGTGGGGCTGTTGTGTGGTAATCACTTTAATGAAACACTTACAGGGAGATCGGTGGAGGAGTCAGACTGCAAAACTGATGAGGTTTGGCATGGTTGGAAGAACAGCTCTAAGATGGACCTGTATCTATGAGAAGCAAGTCCTCTTGCAAGATTGTAGAGACTTCCTGCTAGTGATTCTGCCAGAAATTCTGTGGGACAAATGCTTTAGAAAGTAGTGGCTCCCAAACTGTGGTCCATGAAGTCATGGGAAACGGTCCATAACTGGACCATGGATGTGGGCTTTGGTGCTTGCAGACATAGACATGATGGTCGTCTCTGGGGGATGACCATAATGCACATGTAGTGAGTATTCCACACCCAGCTCATAAGTATTAGGGTCGTCTCTGCCCCTCCTTTTTCCATAGATGTTCATGCCACCACTGGGGACTGAAACTGTCTCAATTTACTAGCTTTCCACTTAGCATTTACCACATACCACGTACCGTTGAATTGCAACTGATCACATTGCCAAGGGTACCGTTTTACTTCTGGGTTTGTTGTTTCTGCATTTCTGAGTCAATCACGGTGTGAAAAGCCAACTCCTTAACCTCCCCCCAGTGCCCCTTAACCTCCACTCCAGTGGCTCCCATGAGAATTGCTCTATGTTGTTTCCTTTGATTTGACCAATCTCCAACTAGATTGCAGATTAGTAAAGGAATCTGCACATCAGCCAATGAGTGACAAGTACAAGGGAAAATGGAATGCAAGGAATATGGTATTGCATCAATATTGCCTCTTGGGATTTGAAATGGATGGCAAAGCAGTCAAGGGCAACGTGGAAAATGAGGCCCTGGTATGCAGAAAGTTGGTAAATCAAGAAACAAAATGTCGATCGAGACATTATAAAGTACTGAGAGGTTCTCGATTCGACCAGTATAGTATCAGGAACCAGAATTTTGATGAGATTTCCTGTTTCGAAAAAATCTTGCTTCAACTGTAATGCAAAGTAATCCATCCAAGGTCACAGAGTAGGGCTGTGGCAGGGTTGGGGTTACATGCACAAAGTTCCAGTGGCAATACAGAGAGGGGAGTCATAACACAATATATTTATCCAGTTTTCAAGTAGCCCAAAGCAGAGACTTTCATAACTGAGAGTTTGGTTTGTTCCCATCTCCTTCCTAATCAGAAGTTCATAAAAACGTCTATTTGTTGTACTGGAAACACAGGTGAAGGTAAACACCGTAGTATTTAATTAAAGGAGCAAAGAAATCAAGTGAGGCAGTGAGCAGTATACAGCCTTTAAACTCTCAGCAAAGGAGAAGTCCATTATGTATACACAGCAGATAAGTGGATATAGCGAGTTAGCCTACATAAGAATGGCAGAGGAAAATTGGAGGCAGGGGAGGATAAGGTGCTGACACTGTCTCAAACAATATTTACATTTGCATCTCTCTTCACAAATGAGGATGAGGATTTGCCAAAGTCAGGGATCAGATTTCCAGGGAGAGGAGATGTGAAATTAGGAAGTGCACATATAAAACAAAATAAATGGTCAATAACAGCTTGCGGAAGAACTTAAATTGACACAAAGCATTGGTCCAGGCTAGAGCTGCAACCGGGAACCAGAAGATTTGGGCACCCCCGATGAATCTGGGTACCCACTCCAAATTGACCCAACCCCATTTGGGCATCAATGGTGCCTGAATGGGACCTGAAGTGATGCTTGATCCCGCGTCTGTGTCGGGTGGCCTTTGAAATTGACGGGAAGCACCAGCCAGTCTTTAAAACTGACTGGGCCCTGGCTGGACTGCAGTAGCCCGGGTTGGATCCTGTCACTTTCAAAGGCTGCTCTCCTCCTAGAGTGCCATTCACCTGAGAGGGACTCTAGTGGGGGAAGCACCAGCAGGCCTTTAAAACTGAAAAGCACTGCGGCCATGGAGGGGCCGCAGTGACCAAGGCCGGATGTGGTTTCTTTCAAAGGTACCTCAGCTGAGAGGCACTCTAGGGGGAGAAGCGCTGGCCAGCCTTTGAAACTGACAAACCCCTGATGAAGCTGCAGTGACTCGGGCAGGATCATGTCACTTTCAGAGGCTGCTTCCCTTCCCCCCTTCCCTTGCCCAGAATACCTCTAAGCTGAGAGGCGTTTTGGGGAGAAAGTGCTGGCTGGCCTTTGAAACTAAAACCCCTGTCACTTTCCAATAAGGGAGGGAGTTCAGATGAAAATTCTGATTCGGTTGTAACCTGAACCAAATGCGGTCCTAAATCAGGGTAAAAGTTTGTGAAAATAAATAAATAAATAAATAAAATCCATGTCTGCCCCCATCTCTGCCTCCCCCAGACGTCTGCCTGCCTCCCCCGGACTCTTGTTGCCCGGCCCATTTCCCTCCCCAGCTTACCCCCCTCCCATTTTCTCCAAGGGTAGGCTGCGGCGGGCAATGGGCTGGGTGTGCAGCCCATTGCCCACCTTGAGGAGGTGGCAAGGAGTCTGGGGGTGGCAGAACTAGGGACAGAAGGGCCAGGTAGGGGGCTGGGCAGGGGTGGGGTGGGAAGAGGCCTTGGGCAAGTCACAACCTCTCAGCCTCAGTTCCCAACCTGTTAAATAGGAATATTTGTGTGTCTGTCTTTCCCTGTGTGTTCCCCTCATCCTTGTCCATCTTAGATTGTAAAACCACTGGGCAGGAACCTGTCTCTGAAAATATGTGACTGTAAAGCACTGTGTACACCTAGTAGCACTACAGAAATGATGCGCAGTAGTAGTAGGGGAGGTAGTTGCTTTACTTTTCCTGCAGGGCTCCAGAGTCTGAACCGGCAGCCTGGTGGTTCAGCATGAGGCATGGCCCACCGGGAAGAAAACAGTAGAAAACAAATGTGCACACACAAAAATGCTCGCCATGGCCATTCTGCACATGTGCCGCCAGTTTTCCAAAATGGCGCTGGCAGTGTCAGCATCATTTTGGGAAATTACAGTTGGTCTGCGCATTCCCATTTGGCGCCATTTTGGAAAATGGCTGTGCATGCCCAGACTGGCAATGGTGGCCATTTTTGTGCATGCAGATTTGTTTTCCTTTATTTTCTGAGAAGGCCCTGAGAAGGCCATGCTGGATGCTGTGCTGCTGGTTCAGACTCTGGAGCTCGGTAGGAAAAGTAAGTAAAGCAACTATCTCCCCTCTCCCCACCCCTGCCCACCCCAAGACCCCTACTTGGCCCCTCTGTCCCCTGCTCTGCCTCCCCCGGCCCATCGTCTGCCGCAGCTTACCCTCAGGAGAAGGGGGGTAGGCTGGGGCAAGGAATGGGCTAGGTGGACAGGAGTCTGGGCAGGGCAGGCAGGCGTAGGGGGGAGGCAGAGCTTTTAGGCATGCATAACCGCTCCAAGAAACTTTGATGTAAGGGGGAATACGTACCAAATTTTGGTGGTTCATGTCCCAATACAGTTCTTGTTGATTCTTATCAATACAAAGCAGACAAAATTGGGAAGATTTGTATTGATCTGAATGTGAGCCGCCCATCTCTACTTTCCAAGGCTGCTTCCCCTCCCAGAGATGCTGTAGCTTAGAGGCACTGTAGAAAGGGGGAGGGAGATCTGGCCAGCCTTTGAAACGGACAATTCCTTACTGGGACCCCATGGCTTGTCGTTTTCTCTTGGTAGTCTCGCATTTTTGGGCATCAGCACCTGCTTGGTCCTCGGGTTGCACCTTGGTTGCCTGATCGGATTGCTGAAATTGTAGGCATTACTCGTGGGTACTAATTTTAGTATTCATTGCAGCTCTAGTCCAGGAACAGAGAAATTAGAGGACTTTAGGGATGGGCGAACGCGGTTCGGAAGTTCGGAGTTCGGACCGAACTCGAATAGTTCGGTCAACCGAACCGAACGGTCGAACCGAACTTGAATTCGAACGTTCGGAGTTCGAACCGAACTCGAACAGTTCGGTCAACCGAACCGAACGGTCGAACCGAACTCGAATTCGAACGTTCGGTTCGGATGCGTTCGGTGAGTTCGGAATTGAATTTCCATTGGTTTCAATGGAAAACACATTATCGGCTGTAACTTTTTTGTT
>QEPC01010332.1:1992399-2035148 GCA_003113815.1 Sphenodon punctatus
ACACGGTGAACCACGGTGAATACCCACCTGTGGTCACCGTGTCCCGTACGTCTGTTTGCGGCGCGCCAGATGTTGGCCACGGTCAATCGGCACATGGGGTTCGTTTGAACCACGCTTCCCGGGCTAGCCGGGGGAAGGTCCCGGGAAGCGTGGTCAAACGGATCCCGGGCCGTGGCCAAGGAAAAGTAACGTCTGGCCGCATGCCACGGTCCGGGATCCCCGGCGGGATCCCGGGCCGTGGCACGATCGGCCGGACGCGGCAGCCGCATTGGCCCCGCCGCCCGCCCGTCTCCTCGGAGGGCGGGCGGCAGGGGGCGTGGAGGGGGCGGGGCCGTGCGGCCGCACGTTGCGCCGTGCGGCCCCGGCCCCTCCCACTTTCCCCACCGGGATCC
Source organism: Sphenodon punctatus (assembly GCA_003113815.1). Classification (NCBI taxonomy): domain Eukaryota; kingdom Metazoa; phylum Chordata; class Lepidosauria; order Sphenodontia; family Sphenodontidae; genus Sphenodon; species Sphenodon punctatus. The sequence continues at coordinate 1,992,792 of QEPC01010332.1, forward strand.
CCCCGGCACGTCTGTTGTGCCGTTATGGGGTGACCCCGGCGGGTAACGAAGCCAGTGGTGCCGGTACGGGGCCAAAGGGCCCCGTATCGTCTGAAAGTACCCATAGATTGTAAGCCTGCTAGACAGGGACCAATCTGTGACTGTAAAGTGCTGCATATGCTTAGTACTGCTATAGAAATTATTAGTACTAGTAGGAATGGGATGTTCCAGCAGCTTCAAGATTAATTATGCTATCCTGGTTACTAAGACCTATGACTTGCATTAGTGAACAGATAAACATACAGGACTCTGCTTTTTTTCCTTTTTTCCCTCCCTTGTGTAACTAAATTCAGCCATCTTCCTTATGAAGGGAGGAATGAATTAATCCTTTGCATTTCTCCCCTAAAATTAGCACCTCTGGCTGAATTTTAAGCCAAGTCCTCATTGGTATGTCATCCTCTGTGGCACTCACAATCATCCATAGTGATGTAGACTAACTTAAGACATCTCACATCAATCTTCAGCGACTGAGGAGGAACCCTACAACCGTCCCCCGTTTATCAGCTGACTGTCCCTCAAGTCAAGAAGGTCACTGAGCATTTTACTGCTGTCTTCTAATATTGTCCCTGTATGTATCCTGCTCTGCTTATACAGCAGAGCCCACTCTGCTCCACTCAGTGCAGAATTGTTACCTATATTATACTCACTAAGATATAGTACACCATTGTTTTAAGCAACAGAATTCCCATGATAAACTAGATAATCTGAAGACCAACTTTTGATCCTATTAGAGTAAAAGAGTAAAACTCCTACTAAATTCAAAGGGACAAGGAACTGTCCCCGAATATAATGGATGTAACCCTCAGGAAATATTTACTGAGAGCATAAGTTACAATGTTATGCAGGCCAATAAATATGACTGGGTTCAAAGAAAAGATTACTTAAAGATGGAAATTATGTCCATTAATGGACCCATTAGCCAAGTTACTTGGGGAATGAAACCTCTGACACTGTCATATTGAAAGTGAACAATAGGGAGCAGGTCACTCCATGATTGACTTATTTTCAGACACTTCCTTGAACCACCTGGTACTGGCCAGTATCAGAGACAGGATATTGGGTTAGACAAACCATTGGCCTGACCCAGTATGGCAGTCACTATGGTCTTAGGGGTAGCTGAAAAATAATACAGACAAGATGTGGTCCTTTGGGGTGATGCCCTTTCCTTTTTTTCCTGTAACACCAGGTTTTGTTTCACTGACTCAGTGGTGGAGATACCACAAACATGAATGTGAATAGGTCCAATTTTCATTCCAGGAGGGAGGCAAATGAAGGATGTGAGGAAAGAATAATAATAATAATAAAATAGCACGGCAGAAACTAAACATCACTTAATTGTTATTAAGAAAAAAACAATATCCATATTCAGCAATGCAGCAGAATAATGAGGTGTTCAGAGAAGGGGGATGGGAGCCAGCCAGCCAGTGGGAGGGTGCCATTTCCTGCAATTTTTCATTGGCTGAATTGATAGATAGCATAGCACTTCCAGGCGCTCTTCCAATTAAACAAGTGGGCATCAATCCCAATTAAAAGCAGCTGAACCAATCTCCTCAAGTAAGTGAAGCGGCACATGTTCTTGCTTCTATAGAATGGCATTGACTCAAAGACCTGAACTTACTGTACACAGCTACCAGAGCTCAGAGCAAAGCCGTGGCACATGCACAGAGTTCCATGGGGGTTGTGGATGAGAGATAAAAACCTCACGTTTCAGAGTTTAAGGCAATCTTTAATGATTAAGCGTTAGCTGGGACCCTCATACGCTACATATGTCAGAAAAGTAGGCCTGAAACGGGAAATCTTGGTGAATGCTGTTTCTGTCAAAAGCAGGGCTTTCTGCATGATGTGGAATCTTACTGACATTCCCTCTGTTTTCACCATTTTCTGGGGTTTTTCGCAAGTTGAACAGGGCTGTTATAAGCCAGTCTCAAGCCCTGTGTGTGTCTCGTGTGCACCCCTGGTGGCCATGGAGACGAAAACGTGATGGCTAAGTGACAGGGAAGTGCTGGAAATTGTGATAAAAATGCTGTAAAACTGCCGTAAACCTGTTTTAAATGTCCAGGAAAGTGGCAAAAAGTGACAAAAAGTGCCGGAAAGTGATGAAAATGATGGGGGAAATGGCAGAAGCACGAAATCACTAGAAACAGATGAAGTACTGATGGACACTTGCAAACACTCCCGAAAGGTCAGTATTTCCCTTCAGAATGGGAACACTTGCTCTCATCTCAGCTCTTACACAAGAGGAGTGCAACCAGATTGGTCTTCGGGAGGGTGACAAAAAGCCCTACCTAGACCCCTGTCCCAGCGGCACTGCACATCCACCATTAGGAATGAAACAGGTTTTTGGGGCAAATACTATATCCACTCAAAGGTGGGGTTATGATGCAAACCCCTCTCCCTCCCCCGGGTTATGGTGCAAAAAAAGTTAAAACATTAAAAAAAACACTCAAAATCAACCCAATCCACATCTGATGAAATGGAGATCAACTGTGGTCCAGCTCTTGGTTGTCAGGGATCCATTTTGGTTAATCCCGTTTATTTCAGTTCAGTCACATGGTATTTCTTCCCCCTCCCCTGCTTTTTTTTGTTTGAACAGTAGCCAAAATGAAGCAAATAACTGAACACAAATAACAAAATGAGCAGTCAACAAGCTGGAATAACAGAAATAATGGATATGTGGAGATCTGACACACACAAAAAACCCATGTTGGATTTCCACAAGATGGTCTGATAAGTGTCGGATAATCTACGTGGATTTCCATTTTGGCCTATCATTCACCCCCCTGCAGACACAGCTTTGCTGCGTTTGTTGCGGGGGCTGGTTGGTCACCCATGAATGCTCCATGTAGGACAGATCTGGCAGTGCTGCTCCTCACAGTCTTAGCTTTACTAGGTTGCCTGCCGAGGGGATGACTACTAACCAAGTACCCGTCAGGACCCTATACGGGAACAGGAAAGTGTGGAACCACTGCAGGTTCCGCATTTCCTGCTCTTTCAATGCAGAAATGCAGTCTACTGGGATGACAAGGGGGAGCTAAGCCTCCAGAATGCAACCTTTACCCCTGCTCCACTATAACCTACTGTGGGGTTTCTTGCATCTTTATTTGAAGCACTGGGTGTCTCCAGATGAGACAGAGAGGGGAGGCTACCATGCCTTGGGTAGCCTTACACCTGCCTGGGCACATGAGCCATGCGATGCAGTGGCTTGTGTGGACAGTGGCAGCCAGATGTTCCCCCCATCTTGGGGTAGGGCTAACAGCTGCCTGCTACTTGACACACCCTCTGGAAAATTCCAAGGATGCATTATGGATCAGCCTTACCTCACATGGGGTGAGGCTGGCAACTTATACACATCTAGATGTGTATAAGAGACAGGCCCCTGGGCTGTGTGACTGTCAGCCCGGACAGAAGCAAGTGTGTTTTGTGCTCCAACTGGCGCACCCCCTGTCCACCCGGGCTGCCTGCCCTGGGTTAGCCTGGGATGCAGCGGCCCGGCCACTACTTCTGGCTTCAGCCAAAGTGGTTCCAATCCCTTCCATAGAAAACCAAGCTGAAAATGGGGTAAGAGTGAGGACAGGGGGATGGAAATTTAAATTAGTGTTTCTTGTCTCTTCAGAATGAGGTGGCTCAGCTTTGTTTCTAGGGCAGGGATTTTATCCTTATAGAAACTGGGTTGTGTTAAAACTCTAGGACCAGTTACCTCATTGATTTTTACCTTGTGTTTGGTTCAATATGGCTTTTGTTGTTGTTTATATAGCACCAGCAATATACTTACAGTCAGTAGTTACAGACAGGTCCCTGGCTCAAGGGGCTTACAATACAAGGGAGTGGGGAACATAGAGAGAGGGAAGATACATTCATGAAGTCAAGAAGTTGCAAGTACCACGTGCTTAACTTAGTTACAGGGAAGAGGAGGCATCTGAGTGAAAGAGGGAAGAGGAGGCATCTGTGACAAGTCTATGGGGATCAGGTGTTAGGGAAAGTCTGATAGAAGAGGTAGGTTTTCAGGAGGAATTTGAAGGTTGGAAAGGAGGGAGCAGAACAAATGTACTCAGGGGATAGAGTTCCAGGAAGGGGGCGGCAGCATCCAGAGGTATCAAATACAGTTTGAGGAGAAAGGGAGTCTATACATGTAAGCAGCAAGCAGACAAGGGTGGTAGCAGAGGAGGGAGCAAAGCTCCCAGGCAGGAATGTGTAGGCAAAAAGTGCAGAGAGATAGGAGGGAGCAAGGCCATGAAGAGCCTTAAAGGTAAAGACAAGGAGCTTGTGCTGAATATGTTCAAGTAGAGTGAGCCAGTGTAGTGTGGAGAGAAGGGGCTGGACATGGTCAGAGCAATGGACAAGGTGGATGACATTGGCAGCAGAGCGTTGAACGGAAGTGCAGAGAGATAGGAGGGAGCAAGGCCATGAAGAACCTTAAAGGTAAAGACAAGGAGCTTGTGCTAAATATGTTCAAGTACAGGGAGCCAGTGTAGGGTGGAGAGAAGGGGCTGGACCTTGTCAAAGAAATTGACAAGGTGGATGACATTGGCAGCAGAGCGTTGAACGGAAGTGAGAAGGGCAATGTCAGAGCAGGGGAGACCAATAAGGAAGAAGTTGCAGTAGTCACTGAAAGACATGACTAGAGCATGGACTAGAGATTTGGGGCAGTGGAAACAAGGCCAGATTTTGTAATATTATACAGAGCAAAGTGCCAGAACTTGGCAACAACGTGGATCTGAGGTGTAAAGGAGAGGGAGGCGCTGAAGATGAATCCCAGGTTACGTGCCTGATAGGCTGGATGGTGACATCTTCAATGGAAATTGAGAGGGAAGACAAATGTTTTTGAAGAAAGATGAGGAGTCTTGGCTTTGTTGCCTCTGCACCATTAGCTCCTACATACCCACCTACCTTAGGACCAGACTCTGCTGCATATTAGCTTGAGATCCAAGTCTAGGGCTGGTTCTGATTAATATGTTTAAAAAGTATAACTGGTAAGACTTTAGAAGAGTTTGGCTCTGGTAAAGAGCTCTGTGGCTTGGGTCTATCTCCCCGATGTTAGCAGGTCTTCCTTTTGGGAGGCTTTGCTGTTTGCTATAAGATAAAACCTTCCTGTAATGGGTCAATTCTTTTATCAGGTCATCTCTCTATTGTCAGGTTTGCTCTCTATTTCCCTTCTAGGTGCTCTGGAAGTTCATCATTCTATAGGCGGGGTTCCTTTGCTTTGTGTTTTATTATTATGGCTTTTGGTGTAATTCTTTGTGTGTGTGTTTTGGTTTGGTGCACAGAACCGCAGGTCCCTTTTAACAGGGATTTGTTTGAGTGGCCTCAATTTCAGGACACAGAACAAGCACTGTTAAAGGCCTAAATGAAACCAAGCAAAGCCAGGAAATTCAGAGTTTAAAGCCATCACACCATCTTTAAATCAAGTTAATGTTTCTTTGTGCACCCGCCAATGGTCTCTTCCCACTGTTGTTATCCTGATAATAGGATCATTCAAGTGCTCTTATCAAGTCTCCTAGATGCTGTTCTGATGATTTCAAACAGTATCCATTTATCACATGGTGCCTTTTCCCTTGCAAACAGCAACCAGACACTGTCACAGACTGGGATCAACACCTTCCCCTCCCCTGCACAAGCTGCTTGCTCTGGGGACCTGCGTTTGTGCAATTTGGTTAGATGAGTGCACATCAGAGGTGGCAGCTGCATGTGAGAGAAATGCATCTTTAAAAGTGCCACCTGGCCCAACGGAAGGTGTATTCCCCCTAGATGCAAGAAGAGACACATTTCAGCTGAATCAGCCTACAGTAGAACTCCCCCATTCAATGTTGGAATAAACAGACCTCGACTGATGTATGGGCATGTGAGAGGGAACGAGAATCTTCTTGACAACATGATGGTAGGACAAAGCTCAACAGTGTAGCTATAGGGCTATAGGGTGAACCCATGTAGTTTATGACAATGGGCTCTATCGCAGCCTCTTTCCTAGTAATTTGGCAACTGCACCCCTTTTAATCCTCCTCCTGGCACCCATGCCTACAGCTTTGTAGAATTGAAGAAAATGGTCAGAGAGCTATCCATGGTGCTGAAACATTACTGTGTTTCTTAAAACAATACATTTCTCCCCTTCACTGGGATTTCATTCTCTGAGTTACTGATAGGGATGGGACTCCAGGTTGAATTTTGGTTTTTTCCCATTTCAGTTCTTCATGATTTCCAGATCTAATTTTGNACGGCTTTGCCAGAGATCACCCAGAAAAGTACAGAGCAGGGAAATCCAGCCCTGTACTCTTCTGAGTGATCTCAGGCAAAGCTGCGCGGGGAGCTTTCACACCGGCCGAACTCTGTGCAGATTTTTGCTCTCGCAGTTTCTCCCGGAGCCAAAATCTGCATGGGGCCAGCTGCTGCCACAGGTGTGAATGTGGCCTAATTGGGTTCCAGCTGGGACCCAGAGTCTAAAGGATTCTCAGGGAAACCACCTTGGAGGACAGCGGATACAATAGCTCAAGAGATTACCTCAGAGGCAGCAAGACTTAGGAAAGTCTAGACAAAGGTTCCGTATTTAAATCTGAAAATTGCAGGATCTGAACCCAAAATGGAATCAAACCACAATTTCCTCCAACAGACTGCCCCTAATGAAGATACCAGAAATTACCAGAAAGAAAATACTGCAAACTGATGAAATACCAAAAACTAACAGAAATGGCTGAAAATACCGCAAACTAACAGAAATGGTCAAAAAATGAAGGACAGTCAGAGACACCAATCTCGACAACTGTGGAAATGCAGATACATTGGATAGTGAGGAAATACGGACAAACAGCTGCAAGTATTCCCCAAAAGCAGGTATTTCCCAATGGTATGGGAACAGTTGTTCTCGCCTCAGTACTATACACAATATTTACTACAGATATTTGTTTTAGCTCTACTCCAGGGCAGGAAAAAAGAAAGAATATCCCCCTCCCCCCTATTTTTATAGACAAGAATTTGAAGGCACAGCAAGAGAGAGGGCAATCTTCCCAAGATCACTTGGTGACAGAGCTGTGACGTATGCTCTAATCTCCCAAGTCCCATCCACAGTGCCTCAACAAGAAGACCATCCTTTCTTTCACCCACAATGGAGAGCAGTAAAGCTTCTTTTTTTGAACCATTAATAATGTGGCATAAAGAATCTACTGCTCTTCCCAAATCCACTCACTCTCCGTAAGAGTTCAAGAGGGACTCATCGGCATTCACAGTGCCCTTCATCACTTTAAATATTTCCTCCAAGTACTTTACTAAGTTCCTTTCTTTCTAAGCTGAGCATCCTTTGCTCATAAAAGAGCTTGAGTAGCTGCAACAGTTGCTGCTTTATGAGCTCAGGCATCCAGCTTCCTTAGGGGGCGGGGGAGTAGTAATGCGCTCCACAGCCACTGGAAATCAAATTACTCTCTGGCTTGTGTGCAAAGCCCGTTCATGAATTAACAACCTCTTGCTAATCACTCCTCGTTGATATTTATCACAGGTACATTTTACAAGATGAGTCCTGTCACCAGTGCTGGCAGAGAGTCACCGAGTCCCACCAGCAGCTGCAAATATTCATTAATAATGGTTTTGTTTTTGGCTCCCGCCTGCCACTTCCCATCCACCCGCTCCGTAAAGTAGGAAGTGCCATCATTACAGAGTGGCTCGCACAAAGGGCGGCATGGAAATTCTTAAATGAAAACAGATGTTGAGAAATGCCATTATCTCATGCACGCTACAATAAATAGCATTAACATTTCTAAGTGATGGGCCCTAGAAATTGGACGTCAGGAGCAGTGCATTTACAATTGAGATGAGCGACTTATTCCCTTGGCAGCCTGAGATTCTACAGGTGGTAGGGGGACAGTTTGGGTCACTTGTTCAGAGAGTAAAATAGGAGAGGATAAATTGGCAACTGCTGCTGGCTGCAGTGACTGCCTAACCGCCAGGATGCAAACTAAATTGGCATAGCAGCTGAAGTTTGAGAGCCCTTGACATTATCTCCTAAGGTGTGCACAGTGCTCCGTGCCAGTAAACAACACTTCAGAACTCTCTACAGCCAGGATCATTCCTTTCCCTCCCCCCCGAGTAGCGCTTCATTCTCCCGATTGAAACCCTGACTCCTGTGGGTTTATGAATCAAGGCTGTTGCATAAAAGGAAAACAACATTTTGTATTGTATTGGCAGAAGCATCATATCCAAGACATGGGAAGGAATAATACAGTTCTATTTGGTGATCACTAGGCTTAAGGCTGGTTTGAAACAGCCATTCTGATTTCAAGTTCCACAAAATCAGAATGGCTTCTGGGATTCAGAACTATTGATTCGTACATGCACAAAATTATTTTTTTCTCCAATTGATCCAATCAGAATTCTGATCAGAATTTTGTCTGAAGAGAAATCCGATTGAACCGACTGAACCACTTAGTTCCATCAAAAACGAAAACTGGGGAGAATTCCAATTTCAGAACTACTAGCCTGGGAGTGGGGAACCTTTGGCTGGAAGGCCAAATCCGGCCCTCAGCTGTCTGTTTGTTTTTGTTGTTTAGAGCCCTTTCAATTCCTGGAGCTGGCCCATGGATCCAGTGCCTCCCCACCAGCACTGAAACAGTGAGCTCAGTTAGCGGATATGAGAACATGCACTCAAGGAGGTGATACGGATTCTTGGCATTGATCTATGATCTGGATCCTTCCTTTCCCCTATTCAGAACATGCTCCTTAAGCACCCCATCTCCTGTCCCAATTCCTATTTAACCCAAGAGCTTATACTCATTTTCAATCCAGCCTGTGGGAGGGAAAAGGTCCCCAGTCCCTGGGTTAGGCCTAGGCTGGAGTACTGCATCCAATTTTGAGTGTTATGCATTAAGACAGATGTAGACAAATTAGAAGATACAGAGGGGAACAACAAAATAAATGATTTAGGATGCAAGATGGAGGAGGAAAGGTTGAAGGTTATCAAGGGTGTACAGACAAAGGGTAAAGACAAATGTGACAGCAGACTGGTTTAGCCTGCTGTGGCATGTTTTGTGGGTGGACCCTGCCTGCACATGTGTGCAGGCACCGTCAGATGTTCAACCCAGGGTATCCCAGGCCGTGGTGCTGGCTAGCCTGGGTTGTGATCCCGGAGCTGTCATTGGCCACCATGCCTGCCCGTCATGACAGGGGGTGAGATGCTGGGTGCAGGGTTGGCTAACTGCATGTTCCCTGTCCTCACTGCCCCTGGGCTGTGTGACTGTCAGCCCGGACAGAAGCAAGTGTGTTTTGTGCTCCAACTGGCGCACCCCCTGTCCACCCGGGCTGCCTGCCCTGGGTTAGCCTGGGATGCAGCGGCCCGGCCACTACTTCTGGCTTCAGCCAAAGTGGTTCCAATCCCTTCCATAGAAAACCAAGCTGAAAATGGGGTAAGAGTGAGGACAGGGGGATGGAAATTTAAATTAGTGTTTCTTGTCTCTTCAGAATGAGGTGGCTCAGCTTTGTTTCTAGGGCAGGGATTTTATCCTTATAGAAACTGGGTTGTGTTAAAACTCTAGGACCAGTTACCTCATTGATTTTTACCTTGTGTTTGGTTCAATATGGCTTTTGTTGTTGTTTATATAGCACCAGCAATATACTTACAGTCAGTAGTTACAGACAGGTCCCTGGCTCAAGGGGCTTACAATACAAGGGAGTGGGGAACATAGAGAGAGGGAAGATACATTCATGAAGTCAAGAAGTTGCAAGTACCACGTGCTTAACTTAGTTACAGGGAAGAGGAGGCATCTGAGTGAAAGAGGGAAGAGGAGGCATCTGTGACAAGTCTATGGGGATCAGGTGTTAGGGAAAGTCTGATAGAAGAGGTAGGTTTTCAGGAGGAATTTGAAGGTTGGAAAGGAGGGAGCAGAACAAATGTACTCAGGGGATAGAGTTCCAGGAAGGGGGCGGCAGCATCCAGAGGTATCAAATACAGTTTGAGGAGAAAGGGAGTCTATACATGTAAGCAGCAAGCAGACAAGGGTGGTAGCAGAGGAGGGAGCAAAGCTCCCAGGCAGGAATGTGTAGGCAAAAAGTGCAGAGAGATAGGAGGGAGCAAGGCCATGAAGAGCCTTAAAGGTAAAGACAAGGAGCTTGTGCTGAATATGTTCAAGTAGAGTGAGCCAGTGTAGTGTGGAGAGAAGGGGCTGGACATGGTCAGAGCAATGGACAAGGTGGATGACATTGGCAGCAGAGCGTTGAACGGAAGTGCAGAGAGATAGGAGGGAGCAAGGCCATGAAGAACCTTAAAGGTAAAGACAAGGAGCTTGTGCTAAATATGTTCAAGTACAGGGAGCCAGTGTAGGGTGGAGAGAAGGGGCTGGACCTTGTCAAAGAAATTGACAAGGTGGATGACATTGGCAGCAGAGCGTTGAACGGAAGTGAGAAGGGCAATGTCAGAGCAGGGGAGACCAATAAGGAAGAAGTTGCAGTAGTCACTGAAAGACATGACTAGAGCATGGACTAGAGATTTGGGGCAGTGGAAACAAGGCCAGATTTTGTAATATTATACAGAGCAAAGTGCCAGAACTTGGCAACAACGTGGATCTGAGGTGTAAAGGAGAGGGAGGCGCTGAAGATGAATCCCAGGTTACGTGCCTGATAGGCTGGATGGTGACATCTTCAATGGAAATTGAGAGGGAAGACAAATGTTTTTGAAGAAAGATGAGGAGTCTTGGCTTTGTTGCCTCTGCACCATTAGCTCCTACATACCCACCTACCTTAGGACCAGACTCTGCTGCATATTAGCTTGAGATCCAAGTCTAGGGCTGGTTCTGATTAATATGTTTAAAAAGTATAACTGGTAAGACTTTAGAAGAGTTTGGCTCTGGTAAAGAGCTCTGTGGCTTGGGTCTATCTCCCCGATGTTAGCAGGTCTTCCTTTTGGGAGGCTTTGCTGTTTGCTATAAGATAAAACCTTCCTGTAATGGGTCAATTCTTTTATCAGGTCATCTCTCTATTGTCAGGTTTGCTCTCTATTTCCCTTCTAGGTGCTCTGGAAGTTCATCATTCTATAGGCGGGGTTCCTTTGCTTTGTGTTTTATTATTATGGCTTTTGGTGTAATTCTTTGTGTGTGTGTTTTGGTTTGGTGCACAGAACCGCAGGTCCCTTTTAACAGGGATTTGTTTGAGTGGCCTCAATTTCAGGACACAGAACAAGCACTGTTAAAGGCCTAAATGAAACCAAGCAAAGCCAGGAAATTCAGAGTTTAAAGCCATCACACCATCTTTAAATCAAGTTAATGTTTCTTTGTGCACCCGCCAATGGTCTCTTCCCACTGTTGTTATCCTGATAATAGGATCATTCAAGTGCTCTTATCAAGTCTCCTAGATGCTGTTCTGATGATTTCAAACAGTATCCATTTATCACATGGTGCCTTTTCCCTTGCAAACAGCAACCAGACACTGTCACAGACTGGGATCAACACCTTCCCCTCCCCTGCACAAGCTGCTTGCTCTGGGGACCTGCGTTTGTGCAATTTGGTTAGATGAGTGCACATCAGAGGTGGCAGCTGCATGTGAGAGAAATGCATCTTTAAAAGTGCCACCTGGCCCAACGGAAGGTGTATTCCCCCTAGATGCAAGAAGAGACACATTTCAGCTGAATCAGCCTACAGTAGAACTCCCCCATTCAATGTTGGAATAAACAGACCTCGACTGATGTATGGGCATGTGAGAGGGAACGAGAATCTTCTTGACAACATGATGGTAGGACAAAGCTCAACAGTGTAGCTATAGGGCTATAGGGTGAACCCATGTAGTTTATGACAATGGGCTCTATCGCAGCCTCTTTCCTAGTAATTTGGCAACTGCACCCCTTTTAATCCTCCTCCTGGCACCCATGCCTACAGCTTTGTAGAATTGAAGAAAATGGTCAGAGAGCTATCCATGGTGCTGAAACATTACTGTGTTTCTTAAAACAATACATTTCTCCCCTTCACTGGGATTTCATTCTCTGAGTTACTGATAGGGATGGGACTCCAGGTTGAATTTTGGTTTTTTCCCATTTCAGTTCTTCATGATTTCCAGATCTAATTTTGGGTTTATTTCTTCANCCCCCCCCCAATTCTTTTCTCATTTACTTCAATGGATTTTCTCCGATTGATGTCACTGGGGCCGATCCCATGCCCCAGAGATCCTGAACACACACACACAAACACCACATGTGCACATGCACATGGTTTCTGCGCATCACAATTTGCTGGCAATCGGGGTGCATGTGGTTCCCATGCGACTGCATGCGCAACTACACACAGAATCCACAGGGCATGGGATTGGCCCCAGCATTACCTACACATAGCATGCATGTGGAGGGTTTACATCAGGGTCTGGGAATCTTTCCCCTCCCAGGGGTCACGTTGAGAACTAGTACAAGGTCCAAGGCCTGCATAGACAGTGGGAGCAGAGGTATTTAAGAATACACTCAGGAAGAGGAGGGTCCAGATGATGGATCTGTGCTATGGATCTGTCCCCTATTCTTGTGTGAATGCCCTCATCTCTATTCACTAACCCCAAGCACACTCTTTCAGTGCTTGGGGATAAGAACTAGATTCAGGGGCCAGATCAAGGAACTGGAAAGGGGCCAAATGAAAACTTGTTGCAGGCCACATTTCGACTCTGAGGTTCCCCACCACTGATTTAAATATATCCCATTCAGTATTTAGCTGAGTGACCTTCTAATTCAGGGGCAGCTGGCCACAATCATGGTTTGCATTTTTCAGTGTTGTCCTCTGTCAAAAAACGGATTGAGACTCAACAAATTCACATCACACACTATCAGGCTGGGAGCATTCAGACACGACCTTAGACTATACAACAGCACCGGAATATGCAAATACTGTGAGAGGGGCAGCTACTGCATATTAACCATTCCATCTGAAGAATATGTGGAATTTTTTTCCACCCATCCACGCTCCTCCAGCCATCCCACAATTCTCTGATGAGCCTATGAATGAGCACACACTTTACAACTGCCACACAGCAGCAAAACATCTGCATGATGCAAGTAGGAGGTACTGTTATTAGGGGTGTGAATGTCATTTTTGTTATTACAATAACAATACTGAAATTGACCTTTTCATTATTGTTATTGAAATAGCAAAAATGATAAATAATAATAATAATAATGAAAATAGAAATGAAAATGACATTTTGTTTTTGAAATAAAGGGAAAAACTGAAAAACGTATTTCTGGCTAACACTTTTTTGTTTCTTATTCAATTATGATGAAACATGGGGAGGTTGTACCCCTCAATGTAGGGCACTAAGTGAACCAATTTTTGAAATGATTAGATAAAGAAAACCTATTTTAGAAGTAGTTGAATGCTGTGATTTTAAGAAAAGCTCCATACACATTCATGGCTACAATGTCTTTATCTTCCATCCACTTTGCATGACACCTGTGAATATTATGTCCCTCCACAAGCATAAAAGTCCTGAAAATTTTCATAAAGATGGGATGAAGGGTCGTGATGATATAAGACATTAACTTGAATATATATTTCCAGCTGTAACATTTGTATGTTCCATCCTGTTTACAAGATATTTGGCAGAAATGTATCACATACATTCCCTGTCATCTCTGCTAAACTACAGGACAATGTGATAAAGGGAACCAATTTTATAAGCAATTGAAATGTCCTCTTGAAGACCATTATTTAGATAAATAGCAGCACATGCAGTGCCAGTTAGAGGCAGGCACCTGGCATGGCAGGGGGAGAAAGGCTGTAGGAGGGAGGATGTGGACCAATCCAAAAGACTGACAGACACATTCACTGGCCAATTACTGCATGTTTCTAGCTTTACAGGACCAATCAGTAGTGGCTTCAAGGCGGGCATAGGGGGCAACCCTCAGGTGGGCACAGAAGGGACATAACTTGGACTTTGGGGATAGTAGCCCACCAATCAGGAGACATAGGCTGCATTCCCATCTGCAGCAACAGTGGTGGCAGAGGGAGGGGCAAGGGAAGACGTGGCAGCACGGAGGAGCCGGCTGATGGGAAAAGAGTCAGTGCAAACGGGGATCTGTCGCAGCTTCTCTCACGCATGTCAGGGTGCAAAATCCTGCCCTGACATGCACGAGAGAACCCGTGGCAGATCCCTGTTCGCACCAGCTCTTTTCCTGTCAGCCGGTTCATCTGTGTGTCTTCCCTCGTCCCTCCATCTGCCACCACAGATGGGAATGCAGCCTTAGTTTACACATCCAGGCTGGCCAATTATCATGACAATCACATCCTGCAGCACCGTGACAGAGGACATAAGAGAATCTCTATTGACTCTTTCCTAAACAGATGGCTTCTGACTTCCCAGTAACATGTGGGGGAGAGATGTTGGGATGGTCACAGCACAGAATGAGGATATTTGGTTGACATTTCTGCTGGCCAATTGGCATCACAAACCGATTTTTTATCATAGTGACATGTAAGAGAATCCCTGGCATAGGCTCCTTCTCTGCATATGCTGTGCAGGCATATAGAATTGGGACCATTTATCACATATATCTGATATTTGGCAGAGATGATCAAGAAAGTGTGATATACAGACCAACCAAATATCATGTATATTGGTTGGACTACAAAGATGTTACAGTCAGACATACATGTATATGTTAATTTCTTATATCACCAGGAACCTTTTCCTTCTGAAAGTTGGCAGAGATAGTAAATATAGGAAGGGGTATAAATGTACCAAGTTTCATCTACATTAAATGTGAAGCAAAGAAGTTACACCTAAATATGTATATGAAGATTTTTGCAAAATAAAATAATTCAACTGCTCCTAAAATTGGATTCCGTTATCCAATCGTTTGGGAATTTGGTACACATAATGCACTCTAGTGGAGGTATAATCATTCCATGATTCAACCAAATATAGTAAAAAACAAAAATGTTAGAGCTGAAAAAGTGTTTTCCATTGAAACCAATGAAAAACGAAAATGAAATCAAAAACAAAAATGACAATTTGATATTTAGGAAAACGAAAATGACAGATTTAAATAACCTCTAACTATTATGTAGTACTAGCTACACACCAACTTACCCTTCACTGACAATGAATGTTACATCAGAACTTAAATCACAGTCACACTGGGGCCAAGTTCATCTCTGTGCAGTGGTCCAGGACAAGTAGGGGAGTTTGTAGCCAAGATCCACAAACATAAATCTAGAGATTTATGTCACCATGGACCAGTGCACTGTCAGGAAAATGTTGGCCAATAAGACTTGTTGGAACACACACACTTATGCACACCTTTCCCACAGCCACTGATTGAAACAAACACCTAGTATTAAAGCTGTAGTAAACCTGATGAGTTCCCATTATTGTGTGTCATGCAGGATTCCAGCTATTTATATTGATATCATCCTTCAACACCGCAAAATCCACCCCCACCTACCTTCCTCCAAATTTGCCACCTCCTCCTGTTCTCTACAGATTTCAATAATACAAATAACCCTGTAGCTAGCTTATGTCTGAAAGGTAATAAGGGACAATGACTCCAGCGACTGCAATGAAGGAAAAGATAGTTAATGAAATAGAGTTTTCTACCAACATGTTTTAAATCAATTCGCAGAAGCAATTTAAACAGCCCGTCCTGTCATCACGTTTAAAGCACATTGATTTCTTCTTTTTTTTAAAAAAAAAGCCTCACATTCTTGGGTTGCTATCATGAGCTTGTAAAAAGAAAAATCTTCCAGGATGCAGGACTAAACAAACTCCAATGACAGAGTGCCCTGTTTAGAAATTTCCTAAGAAATCACCAAAAACAATTGCTGCTCCAATGCCACATTTGACAAATTGAAAATAAATTACACCAACTCCACAGAAGCCACACTGATCCAGTTCAATATTTTTCTCCCTAATCTATTCACAGGTGAGAGGGAATATTTTTTTCCCCTTAAAGACTGATCAATATATTTCCCCACCAATATCTCTATAGACACAGCCAAGGGTGGAATCAACAATATTACACACACATATATTTTAAACAATTATTTTAGATATAATAATACACACTCACACACAAGAGTATAAATAGCTGCTTTCTCTGGCTTCTATCCAAACCCCTAAGCACCTCATATCATTTAAAAATGCAATACTTTGAATCATCAACTCCACATTTAGAAATTCCTTAATTAGCAGACATATAGGTATATTATGTCTCTTTGTATAATAGATTGCACAAAATGGAGTCTCTCCACAGAGAAGTGAATATCCCATTATAAGCATGCGTATTTGATTGTGTGGATGTATATTTTATATATACATATATTATTCTTCCTGATAGTTTCTTCTTCTTCTCATTTTTGATTCACCACCCATGAGACTCAAGTCTAATCAGTCCATATGGTTTTACTCATAATTGAGAAATAATGGCGTTGATGCTCAGTGGTAACTAGAATGGGACTGCATGCAATGCCATAAACAACATTTAGTCAAGGACACTACAAAACAGTTACCTAGTTTTGAAATCCTGCTCTGCCTTAGGTCCTTGCTCATCTAGTTCCAGACTGGTCACAGATTCTGTGAGACAAATATTCAGTGATGGGGCCTCAAGAACAGCTTGGTTTGTGAGTGTGAAGTGCAGTCCATGGCCCACACAGCTGAGCCTTGTCCACTAACCAAACCGAACAGGAGGACTGTCAACACTTCATGCTGCATCTGATTCTGCCATCACCTGCCAACTTCTGCCCTGTACTCTTTAGTGCCTCTGATGGATACATGGTAATGCCATGTATTATTTGTATTATCTTCAGAGAATGAGTGATGAATGGCATTTTTTCTCTTTTTTTACAGCCAGTGAAGTCTCTATCTTATCTGCTGTCAAAGTGGTGTGGCAGGAGGACAGTATAGGGCTGCAATAAAGTGTGTGTGAGGGGGATATACAACTCATAAATAAAGAGGAAAGGCATTGTTGGGCATTATAGAGTTTTCATTCCACCAGGTAGCAAAACCATGGCAAATTCACCTTCTTTAAATCTCCTGCCTATCCATCCTGATTGTGCTTCCTGTCTCTCTTGTCCCAACCGTTGCAAAGTGCATGAAGCTGGAAGGCTCTTGCTGTGTGCAAATCAGAGGTCTGCCTTCCTGGTTTCCCTCACTTTATTGATCAATCACACCAGCACGCCAAGAGCCAGGCTGACAGCGAGAGGCGACAGGAGTTGTGGAGCGTATTTTCTTTGTCATTGTGCTGAACAGCACCAAGCCAACCCCAGCTGAAGGAGTGATCTTGAGAAGCTGGGAGCTGATGACATCTAGAAATATTGGCTGACTGTTTTATCTACTGTCTCTTAGAACATAGAGTAATGGCACCAATGTCACAGAAAAAGGCAGGAAAAGGCTGGGAGAGCAGGGGCCATGGCAAGAAATGTGAGGTTTTCTCCTTTCTTCTTATTTATACCAGTGTGATGCTTAGATTCTATTTGATCTAAACCAGTATAAGAAGAAAGAAGAATCAGGCCATGGGCATTTTCAGACAAGCTAATTTGCTACCCATGGGTAATACCCCAAATTGCAGGTAGCTTATCGGGTGCCCTATTGGTATGTGACTACCGAGTTGGGCACCTGATTACCTGAAAAACTGGTTATTATCGCTGCTGATCTTCTGATATACCAACTTAATCTGACTTTCTATATCATTTTTTTTGTGGACCATTTTTGAATGTTCCTGGGCGCTTTCCTATTTTGGCACATGTGGAAACAAAAAACAGAAACAGAAAATCTGAAATTTGTAAAAAGAACTTCAGTACGTTGGGCAGCCCACTGGGCAGTAATTGGGTACTGATTACTACCCGGTATTACCAATTTGAGTTGGGTACCATGATTTCACTGGGAATACCCATTTTTCTGTTCATTCCTGACCGGGAGAACTCAGCAAGTGGTGGTATTATTTTCATAATACCGAGACCTCCCGTGTGGAGTCCAACAGGTTTATGTTCTGCCCCCCTCTCCTGTTCAACATGTATATGCAGCCACTTGGCGACGTGATCAGGGGGTTTGGCGTGCGGTGTCATCAATATGCTGATGACACCCAGCTTTACCTCTCTTTTTCCACAGATCCAGGCCTGGCAGTGTCGGTTTACTCCAGGCCCGGCTTACTCGGTGTCTGTTGGCGGTAGGGGACTGGATAAGGGCTAATCGACTGAGGCTGAATCCTGACAAGATGGAGGTGATGTTAGTGTGTAAGACGATGAAGATGGCATCTCCTGTTATTGATGGGGTCTGCCCTCCATTAGTCTCCCAGGTATGAAGTCTGGGGGTACTCCTCGACTCGCAGCACTGCCTGAATGTCCAAGTGGAGGCTGTGGCGAGGAGTGCCTTTCACCAACTACACCTGGTGCGGCAGCTTCAGTCGTATGTCTCAGACTCTGACCTGGTCACTGTCATCCATGCTTTCATCACCTCCAGATTGGACTATTGTAACGTGCTCTATGTGGGGCTACACACAGTGACGGTTCAGAAATTGCAGCTGGTACAGAATGCGGTGGCCCGTCTGCTGGTGGGATTGGGCCGCCACGAGCATATTACACCAGTGCTCCGTTCTCTGCACTGGCTGCGGATATTTTTCCGGGCCCGATTCAAGGTCTTGGCCTATAAAGCCCTAAAATGCCTAGGCCCTACCTATCTGCAGGACCGCTTCATCCCCTGGGTTCTGGATCATCCCCTGCGGTCATCCGGCGATGCCCTGCTCGGGGTCCCCCGAGTGTTTCAGGAGGCTACGCAGGGGAGGGCGTTTTCGGTGGCCGTGCCTTGGCTGTGGAACTCCCTTCCAATGGAGGTCTGGTTGGCCCCGAATCTCCCCTCCTTTCGAAAAAGTTATAAGACCAGGCTGTTCTGCCAGGCATTTGATGAGGGAGATTATTAATTATGTATTAATTATTAATTATTATTATTAGCCGCCCCCTCATGCCAATGGCATCTCAGGGCAGCGTACAACAAATAAAACAACAATAACATTTTTTAAATCATCCAAAAATTTTAAAACATTTAAAACAGCCCCCAACCACCACTTTTTAACATATCTTAAAATCCCCAAAACATCCTCCCCCCACATCTACCCTCCCCTCCCACCGTCCCCTCCGAAGGCCTGGGCGAACAGCCAGGCCTTGCAGGCTCGACGGAATGCCAACAGACCCGGGGCCAGGCAGGTCTGCTGGGTGATGGGTGGGAGGAGTGGGTTGGGGGGGGGGGAGGATATTTTTTTAAATCCTCCTTTATGTGTTATTTTTAATCTTATTGTTCTCTGGTTTTATGGACTGTTGTAAGACTGTTGTAAATGGGGTAATAAGATTTTAAAATATAATAATAATAATAATAATAATAAACTCTAGTTTTCAGCTGTTAGCAGTGGCACAGCCTCAGGAAAGGGCTAAAGCATAATTATTCTGGGCCTGATTCCAGTATCTCTAATAGTAACATAAGGAATTCTATCTCCAACATTCTATGATTTTATGATTCTATTACTTGATCCTGCAAGACATACTCTGGCCAGTGTTCAGCAATCTTGCTGGACTGAGCTGCAAATCTAGAGCAATTTCATTAAATTTATTACTCCCATGTAGTGGAGATAAGCGTATGACCCATATGGGTGTAGTTGCTGGTCCACCAACAGGTGACAATCAATATGATGAGGGCTCGCTATGGCCTGCCTGGGCCAGAGATTCACCATCACATCAGTTTCTGGGTCGCTAGATGTGGGCCAGCTGCTGCCGCCTGGGTAGGCGGCTGTCCCAGAACAGGTCTCGTGGATAGTCCTGGGCCCACAGTGGAGGCCAGTGTGAACCAGGTGGGACAATGCAGGTCACAGTGGGCCAGTGCACCTGTTTGCAGTCCCATCCCCACTGGGGATCAGGGCCACCATGGCCAGCCATAAATTGGCCGACACAGCTGCCCATCATGGCAGGACACAGGGGGGGTGTCAGGGCAGGGCCACACAGCCGCATGTTTTTTCTGTTCCCTGCCCTAATGGGGGCAGGGGAATGCTCGCCGGTCAGCCCAGTCAGGTGCAGAAAGGTCTCTTTCAGGCTTATCAGCCACATCAACAGTGTAACTAGGAAGCTATTAGATCACACTCCCTGCGGAGTTGCGGAGATCAATCAACAGTGGTACATTTGCATAGAAGCTACTGTGCAATGTGAGTTGAGAATTTACTGTCACGTATGATGGAGGCAGGGGCACATTCAGGATCTCCTTTATTTTCATGGGTTAGATTTTCAAAATTGTTCTGCTCCTATTTACACACCATGCTGAGCTGTTCTAAACATCAGACCACAGGGGACATGAAAGGAAATACGTTTTTAGACCGATGGGGAACCTGTCGGCTCCTGGAGCTGCTACAGGGGCCCATCCCGCATCCACCTGTGCCGCAGTAGATGGACCGACAGTATCCCCAGGCCACGAATGGCCCATGCGGCAACCCCCCCCCCCCACCATAGACTTGTGGGCGCTCATCCAGTGCTCTAGGCTGTCACCCATCACTATTTGGTGTTGACCAGGGTGACGGATGGGTAGGTAGCTGCAGCTTGGGTCCACCCCACAGATGAGTAGCAGCTCCATATTCGGCCATTGCACCTGGATGTTCCAGAGTGCTGCTGGTAGGGCTGCCACACTTGCAACATCTGGCGGGAGCCCTTTAGACGGACCAGCCAACCTGGGGTGCCAATTGCCATTCATCTGTTTACACCCAATGGGAGCTCAGAACATTTCAAAATCTGGTCCCAGTTTTAATGCCCAAAAGAAAACAAAGCTCTTGAGAAAAAAATAATATCCCTAATTTGGGACTCTGTGTTCTTGAACATTGGACCTTGATTTATTTGAAAGTTCCAACCTGAGAGCTCAACTGTGGATTCAATAAAGCCATCCCAATTCAGCGAAGCAGGCACGTGCCTTTAAGGAAGGATTGCGTGTCAAAGCTGCAATTATTTTTTTGCCAACAAAGGGCTTTTGAATAACTATGGCTAGAGCAACACGGAATTGGGTGCCAGGGCATCCTTGTTAAAAAGATGTGCCTCTTCCATTAAAGGGAGCATAATTCTGAATCGTCGCATCCCAAGCAACAATCCTCTACAATTGTGTTTGTGTCTCTATTCGGGGTAAGAAATTAGTTATCTGCCTAAAACAAGCCAGCAGTTTCAAATGCTGTCTGTGTGTAATTTGCATGCCTCAATAATGTTTTATGTATTATGCTGCTTATAAGCTAAAATGTACATGCACGCTTCTGCAAATTTAGGTAAATTATGAATAAATTAAATCTTATCTAAATAAACAAGTGTCTTTTTGAACAGAAATGCAAGCTGTTATGAATATTTAAGTGGACAAGGATAAATCCTCTTCAGACAGTGTTATTTCAAAGAGGATTTTCTAGCTTCCTGATTTTTTAGTTAGAGAGAGGAAAAGGAAAAGAAAGAATGAAGCCTAAGGACCAAGTATTCACTGGGGTAAACTGCCATTGAGATATCGGCAAGAGTGAGGCAAGGTGGTGGGAACGCTTATCTGGGGATCTGTCAAAGTAATTTTCTGCAGCCTTGGAGAAATTTGTGGCAGGTTTCTTTAGTAGATTTCAAGGAAGAAGAACTTGGTTAAAAGGCTGGGAGGTTTGGACACAGGCCAGGTGAATCAAGAGATGGAAACTTTCAGGGCAGGGATGAGTAACCTCAAGTCTGGGAGACAAATGCAGCCCACGGCTAATTTTCATTTGACCCCTTTCCTGGATCTGGCACCTGGATCGAGTTCCTACTGACAAGCACTGAAAGAGTGATCTCAGGTTAAGGGAGCAGAGATGAGGGCATACACACAAGGATAGTGATACCATGACATAAATCCATGATCTGGATACTCCTCTTTCTGACTACACCCCTTATGTGTCCCCAGTAGTGGTGTACAGAAGGCACCCCTTTCTTCTCATTTTAATTTTCATTGTAATTCAATTTAAAGGATTTGTTTTAGGTGGGTTTTTTTAAAATCAGGTTTGTTTTGGGTTTGTTTTTTTAGTAACTAATAGCAAATGAAAAAAATTCACACCCCCTAATCCCCATCCCCAACTTCTGTGCAGCCATTGGAGATTGTACTAATTATGTACTAATTAAATCTTATGAGGAAAGGTTGAAGGAACTGGGTATATCTAGCTGAGCAAAGAGGAGATTAAGCGAAGACATGATAGCAGGTTTCATGTATCTAAAAAGCTGCCACCCAGAAGAAGGTAAGAAACTGTTCTGCATCGCTATAGTGGGCAGGGGGACTAGAAATAATAGACTCAAGCTACAGGGAGGTAGATTTTGGTTAAGTATCAGGAAAAACTAAAAGACAAGTAAGAGATCTGTGTCAATGGAACAAGTTGGCTAGAGAGGTTGTAGACTCTGTTACTGGAGGCTTTCAAAAAGAGGCTCAATATTGTAGCTGTCGTCAGTCATCCTGCATCCAAGCAGGGGGTTGGACTAGATGACTCTCAAGGTCCCTTCCAACACGATGGGAGGGAGAGATATACTGAAGTGATTTGGCCACGGTCGCGCAGGAAGTCTGTGGCGGAAGAAAGAGAAATCAGCTTTTTCAAGTTTCAAGCTATTGTTCTAACTAAACGAATAGTAACATTTTTATTCGCGAGCATTTCCAAGGACTGACTCTGAGTGTTCAGCCGGTCCTTAGAAACTTGGACGAATACTTGGTAAAATACTCTGTAAAATAAAACTGAGTACCGAGTATTTTCCAAATACCAAGTACCAAACCAACTTATAGAGGGGCAGGAAAAGCCCCATATGTTGGTCCGAGTACTGGACTGAGTACCGAATACAGAATACTGGGTTCTGATTCTTGGTACTCAGTAAAACCAAGTTGAATACTGAGATACTCGGGAAAAAACCAAGTAATTTTGAATATGGAGTTTCAGCACTAGTTCTACCCACTGGACCATTTCTATTTTATTTTTTTTATTTTTTGGGGGGGGGGTGAGGCGTGTTTTTTAAAAAGTATGTCGCGTGTTTAGTAATTAGAGGAGGGGGTCCACAGCTTACATTCCCATCTCTTCACCTCATGGCTCAGACAAGTCCCTCCATGCTTCATGTTCTGCATCAGTCAAGTCCCTCCACATTTCATATTCCCTGTCAGTAAAGTGAGGATAACTGTTCAAGCTAGACTATGAAGAAAACTATAATATCTTCTAGCCCCCACCATGTGCACTTATTCCCTGTGGCACATCTACCAGGTTCAGTCTAGTAATTACAACATCAAGGCACTGTGAGGCTTAATTGAGTGTTTCTAAAGGACTTGGAGATCCTCAGATAAAAGGTGCTGTAGAAGGGCAATGAGAAAAGTGTTATCAGCTGGAAACTAAACTCCAGATAATCTTCTCTCATCCAGGACTGGCTGTCTCTTTTTGTGCTGAAGCAGTCCTGATTAAACATCTGGCATGCCAACGATACAACTGGAGTTGTCCTGGGTGGAGCTGGGGTGAGAAGGACACACACAACTTTGGTTTAATAAATTTCTGGGCCATCCTTGTTTTGCTTTACATTTGTTGTCTTCCGTTCTGAGAACTGTGATCCCATTCAGATCTCTATGGAGGCAATAGGGGATGCTAGGGTGGAAAGATATCCTTGAATCTCAGACAAAATAAGGAGAAAAGTTATCAGATAATTTTGGTTATCAGGATACAATAGCTAAACAGTAATGTAACAATTTCTCAACCCTTTAAGAGAGAACATATTCTCTTATCATTGGTTATCAAATCCATTCTAGGCCAGTAGTGATCAGAAGTAGCAAGCCTTGTTAATGGGAGTACAGTGGACCAGTAGCTCCCAAACTGGGAATGAGCATGTGCCAGGCTAAATTTATTTTTATTTATTTATTTATTTATTTATTTAGATTTTCACCCTGCCATTCCCAAATGGCTCAGGGCAGCTAAACGTAATGGTGCTAACTTAACTGTGGTCTTGAGAATTTTGATGATTGAGATCCATTGGTCCCAAAGGTTCAGGACCTGCTATAGACCATGTGAAATACATTCCATGGACTCAGTCCATCTTCCATCCATAAGATTTGTTATAAAAAAAAGCTTTACTATGCTGACAAGTGCCTTTAAGCTTTGTAGGGTAGGGAGATGGAGTGAATTGTCATCATTGTTGCACAGCATGCTTTGGGGGATGGGGGAAGGGGGAGGGCTGTTTTTTTCAGGGAGGGCGTATCCCTTTTTGAATCATTGTGACAGCAGGATGTTCAAAACAAGGCATGGCCATATAAGAAAGCTGAAAGATAGTCCCTTTGCCCCACCTATTTGGGGGCTAACCACACCCCTTTCAGAGAACTGTGAAGTCATGACACTTGGAATAAGAGGCAAAGTGGCCATTTTGGAAAGAGGCAGGACAGTCCTTTTGCTCCACCCCCAAGGACAGGGCCATAGGGAAATCTTAGGCAGCAGGAGGGGAAAATGCCCCTATTTCTCCCCCTTCTGCTAGTCTCCAGGCATTGCTGACATTCTCAAAAGATGCACCAAAGGTTGAATGGAAACCTTCGTCACCTTTGTTGTTGTCCTTTCAGGTCAAAATGGAGGTAAACTGGTGGGGAAACGTTGGATGGGACCTGTCTACACTATGAGTATGGACATAAGATTTCAAGCGACAGAGTATCAGCTGGTGTAAATCTGTGTATATCTGTGGAGCTTCACTGAAGTCAACAGAAATAAGATAGTTTACATCTGCTGAGAATCTGACCCTGCAGGTCCAATTAAGTCAATGAACAGGCAACAAGTTTCCTTTCTGTAAATCCCACAAATTCCATCTGCATATTGTTATGATCTTTGCAAATAGTTTTTATTTTAAAAAAGCACATTCATGAGTATTTATCACTTTCTCCCTCTCGTGTTACAAGGAGCTGTTTTTATTTATCTGCAAATATCCTTGTGGCAGAGCCTTTAAAGGCAGTCTTGAAACAATATGGTAGGATGTCAATGGGGATACACACAATGGACTTCTAATGAGCCATTCCATGTCACCCTGGGGGTCTGCAAATGATGTGAGTGCATACTGCAGGGTTATCTGCTGACTGTGTTTAATACACCTATCTCAATATTGCACACTGAAACTGGGATGCATTCTGTAAGTACTGCCTCATTGCTGAGGGCGATATCTTATTGGAATAAGCTGCAATGTTCAGAGCCTTCGCGGCTCCCCTGCCTCTACTGGAGGGAACAAGCTTTGCACAATGGAAGTAAGAAGTATGGATGATGGGGAGAGATTCTAAAGACCCTTCACAATCTGGGATTTTCCTATGATTTTTGGCCCTTTTTACACGGGCCTCTTGCACTCATAAAGACGCAGACATCTGCGTGTTCATGAGTAAGAGAGGCCCATGTGAAGGACACGGTGCACGCGCGCGTGGTGAGTGGGGGTTCGTGTGCGCTCCCACCTAACATGCATCCCAACTCACCCCCCACTCATCTCCACATACAGAGCAACCAGGGAAAATTGAGGTTGCTCCATGTGGGGAGATGAGTGGGGGGTGAATGGGCCTTCTGCATCCCCTGCTCACCCACTGCGCACGCACCAGTGTGTCCAAGCACCCCCAACCCGGCGGCGCCGTGTAAAAATGCCCTTTGTCTCTCCATTAACGTCCCCCAATTGCATGCTATACTGAAGAGGCGGATTTTAGATATTTCAGCTCAAATGGAGTTGGCCAAGTTAGCTTCAATTAAAATATTTTCCCTGGTATCCTAAGATGAAGTCTATTTTTCCACTAGAACCATACCTTACTATTTTGGGGGAGTTTTTAGACTACATGCAATGATGTCTATGATACGATCTCAGCTTTTCAACTCAGCTGTTACGAGAGGGAGAATAGAGGAAATTAAATATTCCAGCAGACTCTCTATCTGCCCCTCATGATGAGGTCAAAACATTAGAGCATGTTCTGTATTTTTGTCCCCTATATATCAATCTGAGAGATATTTGGCTGTCTCCTTTTCTCTCAAAGGATAAGTTGTGTCCACTGTCCAAAAGACGAGGAATACTGATAACTCTGATATGCTCAAGGCATTAGCCTTGTTTTTCATACAGGCACAGCGACTGAGAGGTACCTGTTTGTAACTAATCTTGGTAACATATACTCAATTCTGGGCCAAAATGTGTTGATGCCATAAGAGTTTTGTCATGCCAGGCAGACTGTATAGTTTTATACTTTGTTCTTTGTATATAAGTTATTTTTATGTAGTCTGTGGGGCTTTTTTGTGTTGGTTTAGTGACAAAAGCTGCAATAAACTTGATTTTGACTGTGCTTAATATGCACTTTGATCGTTAATGTGTATGTTCTTCATAGGAGATTATGTCTGTGGTGCCAGAGTGTTTTGAGGAACAAATGCCAGTTTGGAACAGCAAAATTCCAAAACCAACACTGAGCCGCGATAAAGCGAAGCCGCCGGAAGTGACGTTCTCCTCATTGCCGGCGGCGGCTGGAGACACTGGGCTTTGCAGCGGCGCGTTCTTAAGACTTCAATTATCTGGCTTAAGAACGTCGCGATAAAGCGAAGCCGAGGAGGCGCTTCAGCGCTCCTCGTTTAAAAGCAGCCCGAGGCACTTAATAAACCACAAAAGCAAGGACATTCTAGTGCTTATTTTATTTTTAAAAGGGATCCAGAGGCGATCCTGGAAACTACAAACCAGTAAGCTTGATGTCTGTGCTAGGCAAAATGGTGGAAACTATAATTAAGAACAGAATAATTGGACATGTTAATCAAGAGTGATTTCAGACATTACGGGCACCCGAGTCACCACAGTGGATTCCCAGCGGTGGTGAGCCGGCTGACCACCACCCCCCGTGGGCAAGAGGGGCCCCAAACAGATGTGACAGGACCGGGACCATGGCAGGGAATCGGACCGGCAGACCATGGACTGGGGCAGCGCAACAGACGTTACGCCGATCCCGGGCCATGGTCAAAGCACCCAGAAGGCACAGGGGTGGCCTGTCCCGGCTGCTGCTGCTGCTGCTGCTCTCCCCCCACCGCCTCCATGTGCAGCATGACCAACTCCTCCACCTACGCCTCCTCCACCCTTGCTCGCTCACCCTCTGCTCTCCTCTCCCTTCTGCCTCGTTCCATCCCGCCACATTCCCCTGCTGCTGTGTACCCTTTAAATCTCCCTCCTCAGCCAGTGTTGTTGCTCATTGCCTGGCAGCGACACTGCGTGGTTTGTCCCCAGCTGGGAATCATTTTGCTTGATTCTGGCTGTTGGTTGCCATTCAGACATTACTTTTTGTTATTTCCCAGTGGGAATCGCTTTGACCATGCTTTTGGAGATGGTCCAGGCCGGATCTCCGGAAGGGTCGTTAATTTTGACCCCTGCTGGGGATTGACTGTGGTGAACATCTGACGCCCATGAAACAGACGTTCAGGGCGCTTTGGTTCCGCCGCAGGATTGACCGTGGTTCACTGTGGTTGACTGTGATCTCGTAACATCTGAAAATACCCAAAAATGGCTTAATTGGGAAGAGTCAACATGGATTTAGAAAAGGTAAGTCATGCCTCACTAATCTGTTGGAATTCTTTGAGGGTGTAAATAAGCATGTGGACAAGGGAGACCCAGTAGATATAGAGTACTTGGATTTCCAGAAAGCATTTGATAAGGTCCCACATAAAAGATTATTGGGAAAATTAAAAAGTCATGGGATAGGAGGTAGTGTCTTACTATGGATCGGTAACTGGTTAAAGTATAGGAAGCAAAGAGTAGGACTGAATGGTCAGTTTTCACAATGGAGAGATGTAAGAAGTGGTGTGCCTCAGGGATCCGTATTGGGACCGGTGCTATTTAATGTATTCATTAATGATCTGGAAAAGGGTGTTAAGAGTGAGGTGTGCTGGATTGTGCAACAGTCACAAGTAAAAGCTCATTGCAAGCCCTGCAAGCTTAATATGGGGCTTGTCCAGTAGGGGGAGGGTCAGGAGATGAAACAGGGTTTTTTTTTCTCGTCTCCTCTGTTCTCCTCTCTCTGTCCTCCATCTTGTCCCATGCAGTCTGTACAGTATGACAGTATGTCTTCTGAGTTCTTAATAAAGTTCTGTTTTGAAGAAACTTCTGCTGTGTGTGTTATTGAACAGAAAGCTAACTCTACAATAGGTTATGGACCCAGAACATCTTCAACGCAATTTGGAAGACTAATATCAGCCCAGAAGGAGTGCAGACTGTGAAAGAAAACTCCCAGACAGAGAGGCCTACTGACTGAGAGTAAGAAGGCCTAAATTTTACTCACACAATGGAAGAAAGAAGTACAGATGATGGGGAGAGATTCTAAAGACCCTTCACAATCTGGGATTTTCCTATGATTTTTGACCCTTTTTACACGGGCCTCTTGTACTCATAAACATGCAGAAATCTGCGTATTCATGAGTGAGAGAGGCCCATGTGAAGGACACGGTGCGCGCGCGTGTGGTGAGTGGGGGTTCGTGCGCGCTCCCGCCTAACATGCATCCCAACTCACCCCCCATTCGTCTCCACATACAGAGCAACTGAGGAAAATGGAGGTTGCTCCATGTGTGGAGATGAGTGGGGGGTGAATGGGGATGTGTGTGCAGCCCACGCACTGTGCACGCACCAGAGTTTGGGGGTGTTGCTGGATTCAGACCGGTGCCTGGATCGACAGGTGGTGGTGGCGGCGAAAGCCGTTTTCCACCAGTTGTTTCTGGTGTGAAGGCTGCGCCCATGCATCTCCAGGCATGACCTGGCACCCTCATTCATGCCTTCATCACCTCGAGGCTATACTACTGCAACACGCTCTACGTGGGGCTTCCCTTGATGCTGGTTCGGAGGCTGCAGCTAGTGCAGAATGCGGCGGCTCGTCTCCTAATGGGGACAGGCGTCGGGAGCATATTATGCCTGTGCTCCGTACTCTTCACTGGCTGCAGATAGTGAGCCAAGCCAGATTCAAGGTGTTGGTTTTGGCATACAAAGCCCTACACAGTCTGGGCCCCTCGTATCTCAGGGACTGCCTCACCCTCTGAGGCCTGGGGTGACCCCTTCGGTCCACTGGGGGTGTCTTTCTGGAGGTTCCCTGTGTAAAACGGGGGGCCACCATGGAAAGGGAATTCTCAGTAGTTGTGCCGTGACTCTGGAATTCCCTCCTGGAGGAAGCCCATCTGGTCACAAGCTTTCTGGCTTTCCGTAGAGCTTGCAAAACCTGGTTATTCACCCAGGCCTTCGGAGAGGAGGGTGGAGTAGTTGGGGGAAGATATTTTTAATTACTGTTGGAACTTTTTATGTCTTTTATTGAATTTTAGTATTTTATTTGTTTTGTAAGCCACCCCGAGATGTCGTAGGCATGAGGGGGCAGCAAATAAATTCAAATAAATAAATAAATCCCAGAAGGGGAAAGGGAGAGAAGCAAGTAGGGCAAGCAGCTCAGAGCTCAGACTTTCAGTAGGAAAGCTGAACAATGAGTATTTTCAGACGTTACGAGATCACAGTGAACCCCAGTCAATGCCCACATGGGGTCAAAATGCCCTGCACATCTGTTTGGCGGCTGCCAGATGTTCGTCACGGTCAAGTCCCACATGGGGTCAATTTCAACCATGCTTCCGGGGCCCCCGCGCGAAAATCCCCGAAAGCGTGGTCAAAGAGATCCCCGGTGGGAATCAACCAAACGTAACGTCTGGCCGGTGACCACGGCCTGGAATCCCCGGCGGGATTCCAGGCCATGGTCAAATTGGATAGACGCTGCGGTGGCATTGGCCACGGCGCCCGCCCATCTCCCTAGACGGTGGGCGGCGGGGGAAGGCGGGGCCGTGTGTCCGCACGTTGCGCCGCGTGGCCCCGCCCCCTCCCTGATTCCCCACCGGGATCAGCCGGCACATCTGTTGGACGTGCCATAGTGATCCCGGCGGGGAATCGTGGGTGATTCCGAGATGGGGTGAATGCCGCCCCGTCTCGTCTGAAATCACCCAGTGTAAACTACCAATTGTGGAAGTTTAAAATGGAAATGCTGCTGTCTAAAGATGATCTATGGGAGGTGATTACCACAAACAGACCAGCAGCAAATCATGAGGAATGGGATAAAAAGGACAGGTTAGCAACAGCTACAATAAGTTTATTGGTAGAAGATGACCAGCTAATCCATATAAGAAGTGAGACCACAGCAAGAGGCATGTGGATTGCATTGCAAAACTTGCATGAGAGAACTAGCCTGAATAGCAAACTGTTTCTACTGAGGAAACTATACAAAATGAGGCTTGGCAAAGAAAGTGAAATGCAGGCGCATATAAATGCCATGTTGGAAGTAGTGGCACAGCTGCGTGGCATTGGAGAAGATATAAAGGACAGCCATGTGGTAGCCCTACTCCTCTGCAGCCTGCCTGAATCTTACAGTGCCCTCATCAATGCCCTGGAGACAAGGCCAGAGGCTGAACTGAAGCTGGAATTTGTTAAAGGTAGACTTGCGGATGAATTCCAGCGCAGAAAGGAGAACCTGCAGAATGATCTAAAGCAGGGTAATGAGACTGCACTGAAAACCTCAGACAAAGCTCCTAAGAGGGAAACCAGAGTATGCTTCAGATGCAAAAAGGAGGGACATTTAAAGAAAGACTGCTATATATGGAAAGCAGAACAGCAGAAACTGTCTCCACGAACACCTAAGCAGAGGGCTAAAGTCACAAACAGCAACACAGTCGCTCAACAATGGAGTGGGTGCTTCAGAGCAACGCAAGACAGCTCATCCCAAAATTGGTGTGTAGACTCCGGGGCAACGAGCCACATGACTAGCGATAAAGGATTCTTCACAGGACTGGATCTGAGCAGTAAAGAAAGGATCTACCTTGCAGATGGGAGAAGCATCAACGCGGAAGGAATTGGACAAGGATTCCTGTACTGCAACCAGTCACAGGGAGGCACACTGACCATACCCATGAAAGATGTGCTCTATGTGCCCAACTTAGAAGGGGGACTCCTGTCCGTGAGGCGCCTGGCAGCGAGGGGGCTCACCATCCGTTTCCAGGGAGACGAATGCACAATTCAAAGTGGGACAAAAGTACTGGCCAGAGCCACTGCAGATGAGCACCTGTACCGTCTGAGCACAGCGAAAGAACAGGCGAAGCTCACTGCGCACAAGCCACACAATGACTGCATCCACCTGTGGCATAGACGCATGGGACATAGACACCCAGACAGCATCAAGGAAATGCACAGACAGCAGTTGACCAAAGACCTTAAGGTATCAACGTGTCCCGTGATCATGAAATGCGACTGTTGCATCAAAGCCAAAGCCACGAGGGCTACGCTTCCTAAGAAGAGTCAGAATAGAGCCACGAAACCGCTTGATCTTGTACACAGCGACGTCTGCGGCCCAATGAAGGTTCCCACGCCAGGAGGCAACCGGTATATGGTAACTTTCATTGACGACTATTCAAGGTACACGATCACGTACGTCATGAAGAGTAAAGATGAAGTATTCGACAAACTTCAGGACTATGTGACCATGACGAGCAACAAGTTCCAGCGCAGACCAAAGACACTGCGGACTGACAATGGAGGTGAGTTCACAGGAAAGGAAGTAGAGGACTTCCTGAGACTCCATGGAATTGAGCACCAAAAGACAGTGCCATATACACCCGAGCAGAACGGAACAGCTGAAAGGAAAAACAGAACGCTAACCGAAATGGTTAGATGCATGTTAACAGACTCTGGACTACCAGAAAGATACTGGGGTGAAGCAGCAGTTGCTGCTACCTACCTACAAAATCGGCTGTATTCTAGAACAGTGAGGAAAACTCCATATGAACTGTGGCATGGTCAAAAACCTAGTGTGGGCCACATCAGAGTATTTGGAAGTAAGACTTACGTATATATCCCAGAGGAGAAACGTACCAAGCTGCAAAACAGAGCAGTGGAAGGCATCCTCGTAGGATACAGTGAGCATTCCAAAGGCTACAGGATCCTGGATCCACGCACAGACAGAATAACCATTAGTAACAGTGTGACCTTTGTGGAAAACTCAAGCGACAGTGTGATGACTCTCCAAGGTCCAGGCGAAGGAGAACAATCAACCACGGACGAAACCACTGAAAGGGAGCAATCCTCTGAACAAATAGTCGAAATCGGCACAAAGGTAACAGAAGTGCAGGAACAGACACAGCCGGCTGCTGATGCTGAGCCAAGGCAGTCGACGAGGTCTAACAAAGGCATTCCCCCCACTCGTCTGTCCTACAAAGTCAGCACCAGTAAATTGTCAGAGCCAGCATCCTGGGAGGACATCTCGCAGATGTCAGAAGGGGAAGCAGAAAAATGGGTAAGAGCGGCTGAAGAAGAAGTAAAGTCCATGCAGGACAACGCGACGTGGACACTTACTCCACTGCCCGCAGGGAGAAAGACTATAGGTTGTAAATGGACATTTAAAATAAAGTACAATGCGCAGGGAAATATTGAACGGTACAAGGCCCGACTTGTCGCGAAAGGATACTCCCAGAAGTACGGAGAAGACTACGATGAAACATTTGCACCTGTAGTTAAGCACACTACAATCAGAACATTGTTAAGTATAGCTGCCGGAAGAGGAATGCAAGTCAAGCATATGGACGTGAAAACAGCGTTCCTAAATGGTGAGTTGAAGGAAGATATTTACATGGACCAACCACCGGGGTTTGCAGACGTTGAAAGGCCGGATCTTGTATGCAAACTGCACAAAAGCATATATGGGCTTAAGCAGGCCGCCAGAGCGTGGAACACTAAAATAAACAAGGTGCTCATGAGGGAAAATTTTACCAGGAGCAAAGCAGATCCCTGCTTATACACAAAGAGACTAAGGGGCAGGTGGATCTTTGTATTAATTTATGTCGATGACCTTATCGTATGCTTTGAGCAAGAAGGGGATGAGTGCGAAACAATGAGAGCTCTAAATCAGGACTTTGAAACTAAGGACCTGGGTAACATAACGCACTACCTTGGAATACAAATTGAAAGAGAAGATGACGGAAGCTATCTTCTCAACCAAAGACAGGCAATAGAAGAGATGATAGAAAGTTTCGGCATGGGGGGTGCGAAGGCAGCAAATACCCCTATGGAAACCAGCTACCCAAAGGAGATCAAAGAACCGAGCTTATTGCTGCCAGACAATAAGCAATACAGAAAGGCGATAGGAAAGCTCTTGTACATTGCCACAATCACAAGGCCTGACATTGCGGTGGCAATAGGTATACTGTGTAGACAAGTCTCAGCCCCAACCCAAAGGGATTGGAACGCAGTGAAGAGGGTCTTACGGTACCTGAAAGGGACTGTGCACCTCAAGCTACGGCTCCCAGCAACTTCCGTGTCAGACCTGATAGGGTACGTGGACGCAGATTGGGCTGGAGACCATTCGGACCGAAAATCTACCAGTGGGTACCTATTTTTGCTTGGTGGAGGACCCATCAGCTGGTGCAGTAGGAAACAAGCCTCTGTGACACTTTCCTCGACGGAGGCAGAGTACGTGGCAGCGGCACACGCCAGCCAAGAAGTTATCTGGTTGCGACAGCTTCTGAATGATCTGGGGCAAAAATTGGACAGACCCACGCCGATCCTGGAAGACAACCAAGGATGTATAGCGCTGGCGCAAACAGAAAGAATCAACCCCAGAACCAAGCACATTGATGTAAAATACCATTTCCTGAAAGACTCACAGGAACAAGGACTCATAGATCTGCAATACTGTCCTACAGAGGATATGACAGCGGATGTGTTCACGAAGCCACTAGCAGGGGAACGCCATCGCAAGCTATTAAGAAGAATGAACCTAGTGGGTTTGACTAGTGACTGTTGAGAAGGGGTGTTGGATTGTGCAACAGTCACAAGTAAAAACCCATTGCAAGCCCTGCAAGCTTAATATGGGGTTTGTCCAGTAGGGGGAGGGGCAGGGGATGAAACAGGTTTTTTTTCTCCTTGTCTCCTCTCTTCTCCTCTCTCTGTCCTCCATCTTTTTCCATGCAGTCTGTACAGTATATTTAACAATGGTCAATAAAAGTGTGGCCTTTTAATTCCAAACATGTGTGCTTGTCTTCTTCTGGGGTGTTGGGGCAAATCCTGCTCCCATTGAAGTCAATGAGAATTTGGCAGTTACCTCTTAAGTTAGACAGAAAACTGAGACCCAGACAGCCATAACTTGCTATCCTTCCTCCTGGGAAGGTGACACTCACTGAGAGGGCAAACCTCAATCCACTGAAGTCAATGGCTCAGCTCCCATTGGCTTTAATGGTGGACAATTGTGCCATTAGTCTCATTAAAGGAAATTGAATTACTTACACGTGTAAGTGCTCATCCAAGCAAAGAACCACTCAGTATGGCTGTCAGGATCTTTACCAAGTTAATGTAGATAGTCTATGACTCATCCACTGACCAAAAATGGAGCTCTGTAGTGTCTAGTTTAGTGCCTCAAAGATATGGCAATCTCTGGCAGTGAAACAGATTTGCCATTTTAAACTTGCAAATAAAATTTGAATATTAATTTCCAGAAATGAATCTCCATTCTCATATCTCCAACTGTTGTGAAATTCATCACTTCATCAATAGTTCATTTGTTGATCTTTCATTTGTCAATCGTTCCTATGTCAAACATTCATTCAGCAATCATTCCATCATCAATCATTCCTTCATTTCCTTTGGTGCTTGGAATTTTGTGGCTCAGCAACTCATATATTTTGTTCACCTAGTTGTTCAGGACTATTTGATACATTCTGAGGCTGTCTCCTGCATGACATCACACAGATGGCACAATCAAATCACATTCAAAAACTCAAGATCCTGCCAAATAGTAGCGCCAAAGAGAAATACCAAATAAAAATCAAGTCACAAAGTGAATGAAGCAAACCAAGCAATCAAAACAGACACAATATCAAACTGGAATTACCAAATAAAGCGATGAATAAATGAAGCAAAAAACAATAGCGTATTTTTCAAATAAAAAATTTCAGATCTAATAACTGAATTTGTTTCATGCTAACACATTTGAATAGGTTGAATTTGACAAAAATCTTTTTTGTTTAAATATTCATTTTGCCTTTAGTGAACTATCTTGTCCAGACCCAAGTGCCTTCTCTTACCATTCCCAGCAGTGAGCCATGGCCACATACGTTTGCTTGTCACCATGCTGTGATATCACAAGCACACATAAATATGCTGAGATAGCTTCACTGCAGGATGAAGCAGGAGGGGGCGAGGAATGGAGCAGAGAGAAGAAAATCTTATTCAAAACCACAATGCTCTGAAATAACAGCCAAAGGGGCACAGAAAGAGAGTGGCCAAGTGAATTGCTTTTTCTGTACAAATGTTCTGTTCTTTCAAGTTCGTTCCGATGTGAAAGGAACAAAGAAAGAGATTTTTTTCTTCTTCTTTAAGGTCTATTGGCTTGTCAGATTTTTAGCCTTTAAATCAAAGTGATTTTTGGAGTCACACAAGAGCAAAGAAGCTTATGAAATCAGTACAATTGGAGGTTTTTGAGGGTGGTTTTTTATGTTTGCGTGCACCCTTGTGTAGCTTATTTTTATGGAATTGGTTTTGTTTCCAGGTTGAGAAAACTTGGCTACCAAACTATTGAGCCCCCTCAGGAAAGTGAACCACAAAGAGATAAAAGACTGGGTTTTCCTTAGAGGTCTCTAAGCCAGCATACAACTGAGCTCACTTGAAAATATGGGCCAAAAGCAAGAATTTTGGGCAGAACTAGGAATCAGACCTTGGTCTCCTGAGACGCTGTGTGTTTTTTCAGACAGATGTGGGGCTAGCCACCCCTGGACCTACTCTTGGGGTAAACCCCCGCATCTGCATGCTTGCAGCCTCACCTGAGTTGGGTATAAATGGATCCAGTGGCAGCCGCAGCCCACAATCAGCACATGCAGCGTCCCCTCCCCCACACCATTGAGTTGCGGGCAGATCGCCTAACTCTCTAGGTAACTTCCTGAAACTCTATGGTGTTGCCTGGGGCACTCCTGGCCAAGAGTGGAGCTGCAGTCGCCATCCACTGAGAAGATGGAAAGCAGCTCCACCTTGGGTGGCCTGCTCTGCTGGAGGTGCTCTTGGATGTTCTGGAGCACCGGAGCAAGCAACGGTGGAATGGAGCAGGGGCAGCTTGCTCCACCTCTGCTCTGCCTGCACATCTGGCGGCCTGCCTTTAGATGGATGGGCCAACCATGCCTTTAGATCAGGGGTTGGGGAACCTTTTCGAGGCCGGGGGCCGCATTGTCAGTCCCCAAATGTGCTGGGGGCCGCACGCCAAAATCAATTTCAAAATTAATTTAAAGAAATAAAAATCAATTAAAAAACAATGAGTACACACAGAGACAGTACATGCAAACAATATTCAAAACACACACATACTCGGAGAATATTCAAACACCCAAACACACACAGAATAGTCACACACTCAAACACACACACATACACAGAATATTCACACACACACACACACTCAAACACACACACACAGAATATTCACACACTCAAACACACACACACACACACACACACACACACCTAAGTATGTAAGTAAAACTTACATACTTCTAAGGTGGGAAGGGTTGACTAAACTCAGTTTTACAAAACATCAAAAACCACTAGGCAGTAGGATCAGACTCTGATTCATTTACCCTGTGCCAATTTGGAATAACTTCATCACTTTAAATGGAATTAGCTCAGGATTTAGATTTAGATGGTTCTGAACAGAATGTTCACTCTACATTTCAGATGCTCAGATCATCTACATTTCAGATGCTACACGACCAAGCTCCCCTTTACCTCTCGGACCTAATCTCCCTACGCACTCCTGCATGCGCTCTCTGCTCTTCCTTTGTCCCCTCACTCACTCTCCCTCGTTTCTCCTGCTCACCTAACCGCCTTTGACCCTTCTCCCTTGCCGCCCCCCATGCCTGGAACTCCCTCCCTACCCACATCCGCCTTGCCCCCTCCCTCCGCTCCTTCAAATCCCTCCTCAAGACCCACCCGTTCCTCGCTGCCTTTTCCAATCCCTGCTAGATGTTCCCAGATACCTACTGTCTGCCCTCCTCTGCAAATTGCTGCAACCTGACTGTAACCAAGCCAAGCACACGCACCTGAGTCTTCGCACCTGCTTGAATGTTTGTCTGTCTTGTCCCCTGTCTCTCCCACTGTCCCCTCTCCCTGTCTCCCCCTCCTTGTCTTTTAGATTGTAAGCCACAGGCAGGGACCGCGTGTATTTCTGTGTTCTGTACAGCACCAGGTCACACGACTGGCGCTATATAAATGATTATAATAAATAATAATAATAATAATAAAACAAACTTACATGCACACTGTTGCTGCTGTAGCTGATGTTACTGTTCGCAATCACAAATGTCCCTCAGCCATTTCCTGAATCTGCCATACTGGAACTACATTTTCCAGCATGCCAGATCCAGGAAATGAATGGATCTGAATCTGCCATGCTGGAACTACATTTCCAAGCATGCCAGATTCAGGAAATGGCTGGATCTGGCATGGAGGGACATTTGCTGAGGGGGAGAGGTACGCTTGAGTAAGTTTGTGCGGCCCACAAAAGTCTGCCTGGGCCACAGAGAGGTGGATGTGGGCCACACAACAATGAAGCATGGTGATAGGATGGCGGGCTGCATGAAATTGCTGCACAGGCCGGAGGTTCCCCGCCCCTGCTTTAGATGGATGGGCCACCCCGTGGTAAGGTGGAGCAGAACAGGGGCTGCTGTCCATCTAAAAGCACCCAGAGACGCAGCTCCTTTATTACAAAATCATCCATCCTCAAAACATATCTCTGACTTTAAAGCAGGGATGGGAACTCTCAGGCCTGGGGCCCAAATATTTATTTGACCCCTTTTCAGTTGCTGAAATTAATTCCTGGATCCAGTTCCTACCCACACACACTGAAAGAGTGAGCTCAGGGGAAGGAATCA
This sequence comes from Sphenodon punctatus, assembly GCA_003113815.1. Classification (NCBI taxonomy): domain Eukaryota; kingdom Metazoa; phylum Chordata; class Lepidosauria; order Sphenodontia; family Sphenodontidae; genus Sphenodon; species Sphenodon punctatus. Next base: position 2,030,680 of record QEPC01010332.1, read on the forward strand.
GAGAATTTTATTGTATTTATTTTATAAATTTGTACCCCGCCCCTCCTGCAAGCAGCCCGGGGCGGCATCCAACAATAAAAACAGCATACATAAAAACAATTTAAAACAATCAGTAAGCATACAATCAGTTAAAACAGGGCTAATAAATAAACAATAAATAAATAAGGTGGGGGGCTAAAAAAGAGGGCAGACAGAAAAAGAGAGGAGATGTATCTACGGCACAGGATCAGGACCCTCCTCTCCCTGAGTTTACCCCTTCAGCATCCCCCACTCCAACTTCAATGTGTCCCTCCGAGTTTGTACTAACTCCAAAGTGGCCCCTCAGAGAGAAAAGGCTCTCCACCTTTAGAGCAATTATAGATACCTAAATTGTGACTGAACCTTCCGTACATTCAGAATGGTATCTTTCCTTGGACCGAGTTCTGTTGGTGAGAATGTGAAAGTTTTGAGTACACGAGAGAGCAAAAATGTGGAGAATTGTTGAATATGTGACCAGGGAAGAGACTAATTATGGGGTGGTCACCACACTAGAGAATAAGATCTCCCAATCTAGTGCTGCTATGAGTCTTAATATCTTGAGTCTCTAATATCTTTTATCTTGATAGATAACCCTTGAAACTTGGCTGAAACAGACCAATATGCAGTCTCTGATCAAACCCAGAATGAGCCATGTAAGCTCCCCACCATGTGGGTTATAACTGCATATGCAAAAGAGTCATTCATGCCTGGTCGTGTGTATACTCACAGAGGCCCTTTTTACATGGGCAGCGATGGTTGGGGGGATGGGCGTGCTACCGTGGTGGGTGGAGGTGGGTGTGCGCCTGTTCCCTTGGGCACACACCCAGCTTCACTCGCATCCATGGAGCCTCCTCTGATTTGCAGGATGGCTCCGAGGGTGGGTGGAGGTAGGTGTGAGCTGGGAGCACGCACACATGCACCCCCACCCACCGTCCATGCTGTTTGCATGGACGAACACCCATCTGCGCACCCACTCACCACCACGGCATGTACACAGATGCGCCCCCCCTCTCCATCACACACCTGCCCTTACGCAGACACGGTGGGGGGTGCCCGTGTAAAAACCTGTTTTGTGCACTGTTGATTTGTTGCCAATATTCTGCTCTCTCACAATTTAGGGTGTTTATTACAGGGGAAAGTAGCCTTGTTTTCCCACTCCTGGCCTGGAAGGATTTCCACCCCCTCCTTTTGTTAAGCTTGTCAAGTTCCATATATAAACCCCCAAGGAAATGAGGTCTGAGAATAAAAAGTGCTGACCCAGCAGAAGCAATAGAGTGATACCAGAAGGAGCAGTGCAGTGAAACGGGTCTCTCAGGAAAGCAGTTTAGATAGCTCTTTCTTATCCGTTTTTGTCTCTCTCTCCCCCCCCCCCCCAAGTCCCCTTGTGACATTTAATCAATCAAACTAAGTTGGGAGCGGGCGCAGAAAAAAAATAAAATCTTAAAGATGTGTTCTATTTACCTTCCCCACCGCCAACAAAAATGGATTTAAGAAGAAATCAGTAAGAAGGGCAGGAGATGACGAATGATATTGCCTAAGAGTGGGAAATGAGCAGCCCCCTAAAAGTGATGCCTTTATTTAAAAATATATACTTGAGGAGTCTAATCACAGAGCACTCAGCTGTGAGGTCTATCCATTATCAAGAGACGAGCAACACAACACTACTAGCCAGACTGGGAACTTTACTTAATAAATCAAAGCTGACAAGAGCTCCCAAACTGATATAAAAAGGCTCTTTAATGTCTGTGCCCCTGTCTCTTATACACATCTAGATGTGTATAAGAGACAGGCTATGAGTCTTAATATCTTGAGTCTCTAATATCTTTTATCTTGATAGATAACCCTTGAAACTTGGCTGAAACAGACCAATATGCAGTCTCTGATCAAACCCAGAATGAGCCATGTAAGCTCCCCACCATGTGGGTTATAACTGCATATGCAAAAGAGTCATTCATGCCTGGTCGTGTGTATACTCACAGAGGCCCTTTTTACATGGGCAGCGATGGTTGGGGGGATGGGCGTGCTACCGTGGTGGGTGGAGGTGGGTGTGCGCCTGTTCCCTTGGGCACACACCCAGCTTCACTCGCATCCATGGAGCCTCCTCTGATTTGCAGGATGGCTCCGAGGGTGGGTGGAGGTAGGTGTGAGCTGGGAGCACGCACACATGCACCCCCACCCACCGTCCATGCTGTTTGCATGGACGAACACCCATCTGCGCACCCACTCACCACCACGGCATGTACACAGATGCGCCCCCCCTCTCCATCGCACACCTGCCCTTACGCAGACACAGTGGGGGGTGCCCGTGTAAAAACCTGTTTTGTGCACTGTTGATTTGTTGCCAATATTCTGCTCTCTCACAATTTAGGGTGTTTATTACAGGGGAAAGTAGCCTTGTTTTCCCACTCCTGGCCTGGAAGGATTTCCACCCCCTCCTTTTGTTAAGCTTGTCAAGTTCCATATATAAACCCCCAAGGAAATGAGGTCTGAGAATAAAAAGTGCTGACCCAGCAGAAGCAATAGAGTGATACCAGAAGGAGCAGTGCAGTGAAACGGGTCTCTCAGGAAAGCAGTTTAGATAGCTCTTTCTTATCCGTTTTTGTCTCTCTCTCCCCCCCCCCCCCAAGTCCCCTTGTGACATTTAATCAATCAAACTAAGTTGGGAGCGGGCGCAGAAAAAAAATAAAATCTTAAAGATGTGTTCTATTTACCTTCCCCACCGCCAACAAAAATGGATTTAAGAAGAAATCAGTAAGAAGGGCAGGATATGACGAATGATATTGCCTAAGAGTTGGAAATGAGCAGCCCCCTAAAAGTGATGCCTTTATTTAAAAATATATACTTGAGGAGTCTAATCACAGAGCACTCAGCTGTGAGGTCTATCCATTATCAAGAGACGAGCAACACAACACTACTAGCCAGACTGGGAACTTTACTTAATAAATCAAAGCTGACAAGAGCTCCCAAACTGATATAAAAAGGCTCTTTAATGTCTGTGACCTGCATAAGTTTTATTCATTTTACTTTCTAAAATAATGGATGAGTAGCAATCTAAAACAATCTATTTTCCTCAAGTGGGAGCCATACGTCTTTATTTTTCAAGTAGGTAGGGAAGAACAAAAAGAACAACTCCTGAGGGCGTGCATGAAGGGTGGAGAGATGCACACACAGGTCATGGTGCCTACCATGTGTCTGCATGCCTGGGGGTCTGCCTGGCTTTGGGTTTGGGGTACATATAGGTATGTTTATAGGAGACTGTGCGCAGACCTGGCATATATGAAGAAGGATGGCTTTGTGGTGAAGTTGCTAGCCTAGAACATGAGACCGTGGTTCAGTTCTCAGTGCTGCCTTTGATTCTCTGTATGACCTCGGATAAGTGATAGCCAATAACATGAGTGGATTCAAATCTCTCTTTGCTTAAGAACTTAAGACGTGTTATACTGGGCCAGAAAAATGGTCCATTTGGCCTAGCGTCCTGTCTCTGACAGTGTCAGCTTCAGTTGCTTAAGAATATAAGAACATAAGTAGTGCCAGACTTTGTCAGACCAATGGTCCATTGAGCCCAGCATCCTGTCTCTGACAGTGGCCAATCTCAGTTGCTTGGGAGAAGTACCCAACAGGTTGCAATGGGCAATCCATTCCCCATTGTTCACTCCCAGCTCCCGAGAGTAAGAGGTTACATCCCCTAAACTTACTTGGATGACAGTTGTTGATGGATCTATACTCCAGGAACTTGTCCAGTCTGTTTTTAAACCAAAAAAGAAGTGCAGAACAAAGAAGTGCACAAGTCATAATGGTGTGAACCATTCCCTGCTATTCACTCACATACCCTGATATTCAGAGATCTCATTCCCTGAAAAACTCAATTAATAGCCATTTATGGGTCTATTCTCCAAGAACATGTCCAATTCTTATTTCAATCCAGCGGCAGCCATTAGGAATGGGCGAACGCGGTTCGGAAGTTCGGAGTTCGGCCCGAACTCGGCCTGTTCGGACGACCGAACCCGAATCCGAACATGAACGGACCAAACAGAACTCAATTCCGAACGTCGAAATGACCGAACAGTTTGGTCAGTTCGGATCACGTTCGGGTGAGTTCAGGTGGCAAATACGTGTCACTGGAAGGCAAAACGTGGAAGGGAGGGGGAGTCAGCTGAGGAGCAGACTTCCAGGCACCAGGGGTGGAGAGGCTTGGAGTAGCAGCCAGTCTGCCCAATCACCATCCCTTTTTGCCTCAGACCACTGACTTCGCAGTCTGCGATTGGCCACGGGCTAGGCTGCACGGAGCCAATGGGGCTTGCGGTGAGGCCGGTGCAGCAAGAAACAAAACTGATTGCCTCCCCCCTTCCCAACACCTTCTAGCTAGTCACTGTTCCTGAACAGCAGGCATTTCAGAAGGCTCCCTCTCTCCCAGCAGTTTTTGTTCCTTCCTATTCCTAATCCATTGCCAT
>QEPC01010332.1:2040097-2059161 GCA_003113815.1 Sphenodon punctatus
GGCGGGTGCAGCAGCAAATCCGGCCGCTGCACCCGATTCCGACCCGGGGTCTGGGCCACAGCCTGTAATTGGCGGCGGTAACAGATGTTACCATTCGCCGATTCCAGGCTGTGGTTCAATTAACCACACTTTTGGGAATGGTGCCCGGACGTTCTTTGAAAGCATGGTTATTTTGCTCACCACCGGTGGTTCACTGCTGAACATCTGGTGGCGTGCAAACAGACGTTATGCAACCATCCACCATCACAGGGGATTCACTGTGGTTGAGTGTGGTAACGTAATGTCTGAAAATACCCCTTGGGTATTTTCAGACGAGACAGGGCGGCATTCGTCCCGTCCCGGAATCACTCTTCAGATTCCCCGCTGGAATCCAGCCTGTCACATCCAACAGACGTGCCGGCTAATGCCGGCGGGGAATTGGGGAGGGGGTGGGGCCAGGCGGCGCAACGTGTGGCCGCATGCCCCCTCCATGCTGTCCTGCCACCCGCCCTCTGAGGAGACAGGCGGGTGCCGCGGCCAATGAGGCTGCAGCGCCCGCCCGAATTGACCACAGCCCGGAATCCCGCCGGGGAATCCCGGCCGTGGTTTCCATCCAGACGAGATGGGCCCCTTCATCGCTGTGGGGAATCACATTCTCCACGCGATCGGCACTGGCCCCGCCGGTTCTGCCGATCATGTGGTAAATGTGATTCCCCGCCGCGATTGACCGTAGTTAACATCTGGGGGGGAACTTCCGGTTCCCCAACAGACGTTACGAGGCCATTCCCCACCACAGGGTATTGACTGTGGTTGAGCGTTGTCTCGTAACGTCTGAAAATACCCCTTGTCTCCATGACCCCAGACCTCCCTCCTCTTCTTATCATCCCTAGTCCTATTCAGTTAAAATAATTCCACAACTCACTTAAAAGTTGTGCAACAACTAATGTATTAATGTCCTCATATATCATATCCCACAAAACCAAGAAATTAACCGAAACAAAAGACTTAACAGTTTAAAAAAACCTTAAATGCACAAGTTTTCTTAAAATACAAAGAACTCCCCAAATTCAGTACAATTACAATTCAAAAAAATCTTCCACTCCATATATTGCAACAAAACATAAACGCCCAAAAACATAGAAATTATTTCAGAATTTGAGCAATATTTAATATTTTATCCTCATCAACATACATGTAATATATGTACTTAATTCCTTACCATACATACTTCAATTCATTTTTATCAATAACTAAACCTCCACATTTTCCAGTATTAAACTTTAATTTATTATCCTAATTTGACAAGGAGCAATTTTTTTCAGAGTGCATTAAATCTGTTATTTATATGTCTACAAACTGTATACAGCTCATACAATGAACCTAAGAATGTGAGTGTAGACAACATTATACAACATTATACAATTCCTTGTACAGAGTGAAGTTCTGTAGAAACAGACTTAATGCACTCTGAAAAAATTGTTCCTTGTCGAATTATGATAATAAATTAAAGTTTAATAATGGAAACATTTGAAAGTTTAGTTATTGATAAAAATGAATGAAAGTATGTATGGCAAGGACTTAAGTACATATATTACATATATGTTGATGAGGATAAAATATTAAATATTGCTCAAATTCTGAAATAATTTCTATGTTTTTGGCATTTGTGTTTTGTTGTAATGTATGGAGTGGAAGGTTTTTTGAGTTGTAATTGTACTGAATTGGGGGAGTTTTTTGTAGTTTAAGAAAACTCTTCTGCATTTAAGTTTTTTTTTAACTGTTAAGTTTTTTGTTTTGGTTAATTACTAATTAGGCTCTAGGTTGAAACTTCACTGCCAACATTTTTCTGAGAGTTCAGACCTACGATAAAATTGTGTATGCAGACAATGTTCAAACAATCTGGAACCTGGACCTGCTGCTTTGGACTCATCTCTGATAAATTGGTACTGGCTGATTTCACACAGAAAACCATTACCTGCAATAACACATAGAGTACCAACCAATCACATTGTGTGAAAATAAAATACACTCCTGCTAGAGCCAAGCAGTGACTCCAGACGGTCCTTAGATGTTTTTACACACTCCCAAGTCTTTCTTGCCAGCATGGGAACCTCCCTCTCCCTCCCCGCTTTTTGCTGAACAGTACTTTTAGGTTCAGCATTTCCACTGGGGATTCTACAAAGTTTCTAGGAAGCACAATTGATCTTTGCCTACACTCAAGCATTGGTATATTCCATTTGTGGGGGCAGAAGTATCCAGTCTTGAGCTACAAGGTTTACACACTTCCCCCGTAACTCATACAGCAGTTTGCTAAAGGACTGTGGCAGAGTTAGCAGTGTGACTGGGTAGCTAAATTCTGGGTTTACCATGCAGGATTCCTAAATTCTAGGCTTGAAATTAAACAAATATCTGCAGCAAAAATCATATTTGATTATTTTGCCTGCTTTGAATCTGGTCCACAGTGAATTAGATTAAAACCACACTTCACCCCTGCTTATTTCAAATATTCATTTTGGTTTTCCAGGTTGTTTTTTCTGGTCATTTTGATAAAGATGTTCACTTGAATAACTGAAAATCCTCATAAAAATGCCTGAAAACACTAGGAAAAAATGGAGTATCTGAAAAGGAATATCCATATATATGGATACACAGATATCATTTTGGATGCTGATGATTATTCAGATTTTTGGCTGGCTGCTTGAAAGTGTGACTAATATTTGTGAATAAAAACTGCCTCAGCTGTATTCTCCCTGTGGCCTTGTATAGCTTGTTTGCCAACTTATTTGTAGGGACGGAGGTAGGTAGCAGGATCTTGGTTGTGGGTGCTGAAAAGTGGAGACTGCAACAGCGCAAGCAGTTGAGTATAGCTCTATCTGGCATTTCAGGTGTCCGGACTTTGAGAACACTGCCCAGCTGTTGATTCCGTGTTGGAGAGGACAAGTTTCAGGATCTATACCCCAATGAAACTTCATCCAGCGTGTTCATCCAACAAGATGTCTATTCTGTAAAACTAAATGACAACATTCCATCTAGTTGAGGGCATAACTCCGGGGGGGGAGGGATTAGCTAGCTATGCTCTGAAGTTAGCACAAAGCTCCTTGACAACCCAGATTTACGCATCTCCAGCAATGTTTTTTAAAAAAATAGTTTTTCAGCTGCTATCAATTTCAATCAAATTAGGTGCATTGCAGGACTGCAGAGAGGAGGTTTAAATTGCTGTGCGTGTTTTCCTCCCCACCCCACCCCTCTCTGCTTTCAGAAGGAATAAGGTTTGATCTTTTCAAATGTAAATTAAGCAATTTGAAAAATATGTATTTTGGCATATAGGCAGCTTGGCTTTCAAAACAAACCCGGGTTGTATTGATTCTATGAAGCGCCATCTAACAGAGTTATTGGCGGCCCGTAATTTGCAGCTTTAATGAGGAGGGATGCTTTTCACTTATAATAATAATAAATAATAATAATAATGACTCTGCTCCTGTGATTGAGGCCATGTATACTCCCCTTTTCTCACTTCCTGGCAGCATGAGACATAGGATCAGAAAAGCAGAGAAGACTTTCTTGTGGTCCGATCCCAAATCCTTGAAAACAGCAGGAGCCTTTGAATTGATTCCTATGGGCTTTGGATTGGTCCCGAAGAACGGGAGGTTGAATTGACTGGCTTAGATAAGGCAGTTGATCTTCGCCAAAAGGCTGAGAGGCAAACATGATCAAAACCTAATTGAACCTTTCTTTAAGGCTGAACTTCTGCCACCACTGGTTTTCCTTTCTTACTTGCCTTGCCTGGGCCCTTTTACACCCCTTATCACCTCAACATTCCACCACCTAGAGCCCTTTTCACATTCTCACAACACCTTCAAGGTTTATTGAGCCATTTTCATAAACCCCCACCAAGCATTGCTAATTCCCATTTAACAGACAGGAGAACAAAGGCAGGATTGGAAAGTAACTTGTTCTAGGCCCCCTTTCTACCAGTCAGTGTCAAAACCCTTTTTGCACATTAACAAATGGATCTCTCTCCACCCTTCTGATGTTGTTGCCAGCATTTTACAGAGGGAAAACACAGCAATGCAAGAAGTCCTATGACTTCAAGTCACACACAGAAAACAGAAGTTCTTGTTCTCCTGCTGAAATCACTGGATGCAAAGGCCATTTTCAAGCAATTTTTAATTATCCTGACGATAAGTGCACATCCCAGCTCCATGCCTGCTCTCTCCCCAGCATCATAACTCTGCTATTTATGGAACCATGGTTCACCAGTGTAGACACACACTCAGTTTTTGAACAGAGACCTATACTGGAAGTTTTTAATTTATTTATTAAAACGTTTTTTACCCTGCCCCTCCTGCTTCAGACAGCTCGGGACAGCTGATGAAGTTGAAGATATCTGATGAAGTTGAAGATAATCACTGACATGATCTGGAGAGAAGTCAGTGTAGTCTCTGTATGGGGGGTGGGGGGAGGGGGGAATGGCAGCTTACTGAGAGAGAAAGAGAGTGCCTACATGTGGGGAAAGCTTTTGACTAAAGTACTGAGTTGAGTTGGGTCTCAGGAGATAAAAGTTCAATTCATGTTTCTATCACAAACCTCTTATGCTTCATTTAAGGCCAGAAGTGACCAGTATGATCCTCTGGTCTGAGCTCTGTCCTGGGCCCACAGGCTGTAGACATTATCCCAGCTGGATCAAACCATATCTTTTAGAAAGACGTCTAAAGACTCCACTGTCAGTAGGTGACCTTGGCAGAGTCACCTTAAAAATCTTTCTGAGCCTATAGCGTTCTCAATGCATTGACAATTGTGATCTGCCCAAATATGGGCAGGGTCCCATGTATTCTGCATAATCCCCATTGACAGCAATGGCAAAAATGCAGAACACATGGGGCCTTGGGAGAAGAAAGAAATCTCAGTCATTTGGTGAAGAACGTTAGGGGTAAAATGAGCAGCTAAATTGCTTCAAGTTCTTGTGAGAAATTTCCCCTATCAGGAACTGTGATTGATTTCCCAACCATTTCCCAATACCAATGCAGTTTTTCTGTTCTCATAATATCACAAGATACTGTCCCATTTTACTGACTTTCCACTTACTGTTTACTGTGTACCAGTCATTCACTGCTTACTGCATTGCCGAGAGTACCATTTTACTTCTGGATTTGTTGTTTCTGAATTTATGATCCAAGCACTGTGTGAATAGCCCACTGTTTAACCTTCCCCCAGTGCCCTTCAATAACCTACATTCCAGTGGCTCCAGTCAGAATTGTTCTGTCTTCTGTCTTTTGCTTTGACTAATCCGCAACTGGTTTGCAGATTAGTAAAAGAATCTGCATACAAGTCGGTGGGGTCGATCCCAAACTCTGCGGCTCTCCCGCACACACGTGCAGTTCCATGCGGCACAATGTGCCTGCAATGGGGATCCGCGCGGCTTGTGCATGGCTGCATGTGTGCACAGCTGTTCATGGGATTCACAGGGTTTGGGATCGGCCCAATGAGTGACAACAAGTACAAGGAATGGAGTGCAAGAAATTCAGTATTGTGTTGGTATTACCTCTCAGGACTTGAAATGGATGGCAAAGTGGTAAACAGGATCTCAGTAAAGGGAAATTCAGTAAATTGAGAAATGAAATAGTGGTCAAGATATTACCGTGTATTGAGAGGTTCTTGATTCGACCAAGATGGTATCGGCAACTGGGACTTTGACAGGAATTCCCATTTTGGTGAAATCTTGTTTCAGCCCTAGTGAAGATCCAACCCCCAGATAAAGGGGCCAAAAAGATGGTGGGGTGGATCCCATGGCCTGCAGAAAGAGGGCACAATCTGCATGCACATGTGCACGCAAACTGTGTGCTAGTCCATAGTGGAGATTTTGACCCTTTTCACATGAGACACCCCACCCCACCCTCATGTCCACGTGTGTGACTGGGTGGGTATGGTGGGAGTGTCCATGTGACCACTGGTTTGGGTGGGTGGGTGTTCGTGCTCCTGTGCTCCACCCATCTCCATCGATCCTTCATGCACAGAGGTGTTAGACAAAACAGAGATGTCTCCGTGCATGGAGATCAGTGGAGGTGGGTGGAGATGGGTGTGCATCTGTGTGATGGGCTGCCCATGGGCACCTCCCACCCACACCTCTTAAAACTTCCTTTCTGGTGGGGTTGCTGTCACTGCAGGATGAGGGATGGGGTGGGTTCTGGGAGCTGGACTGGCACTGCCTTCACAGGGAAGCCCTGCCTCCCATTGTGGAGACCCCACCCCATTGCCCTTAGGGGACTCATATTTAGTACAAAAGCGCGGACCCTCCATAGTCTTGAGAGGATGTACGTGGGAGGGGTGTAACGATGGCCTTTTTTAAATGGGTCGCGGATGGGGGTGGTCCGTAGGCATGCCGATGCGGGGGTGGTGTGGGGGTGTGTGCACATAGGCGCACACTCATCATCCATGCATCTCCACGCATGCCCCTGCATGGATTAATCTGCATTTCTGTTAGTTGCTTCATGCGGGGATGATGGGTGGAGGTGCGTGTTACACAGGAGCATGCACGCACTCCTACCCAGCTGCCAGTGCTTTCGAACGGGACACACCCATTCATCTCCACTGTGTGGGCATGAGTGGGTGTGTCTTGTTTTAAAATGGCCTCTATCAGATCCCTAGCTCAGGAGGACCCCAAAAACTGCAAGAATTTTCATGCATAATATATATCAAAATATGAATACAATAATAATTGTAAGCCGGGTTCGTAAAGTACCAACATGATCTCCAGAACTTGATTTAAAATGTATGGGGGGGGGGAGAGGGTAGGAGGTAGAGCCCCTGCCTCTCCCCCCACTACCAGGATATACCAGCTGCCCAAATGTCTCTCAACAGGCCTATATGTTGGTCTGTATAAGCTAAATGTTGCATACAGTGCTTAACACCTAGGGATGTGCGAAGAGAATGCAGTTCGCATGTTCAGACATTCAGTTGTTCGGTGCGAAACCCAAGTTCGGGTTCATTTGTTCGGTTTGGCGGAGTTCAGCTCAGCCGAACTTGGCCAAACATTCGAAAATAGTGCTATCGAAACCGATACCGATACCAAATTCAAAGATTTTTTCTATATCGGTATCATTTAGCCCTGAAACAATCCCTGGTCTCCACCCCTGATGCCAGGAAGTCTGCTTCTCAGCTGCCTCCCCCTTCCAGTACCATTTTTCCTGCCCGAAGTCACGTTTTTCCCACCCCCGAACTCATCTGAACTCACCCGAACATGACTGAACTGTTCGGCCATTTTCGAGTTTGGTTCAGATTTCGAGTCCAAGATTTCGAGTTCGAGTTCGGTTCAGATGTTCGGTCCGAACGGACCGAGTTTGGTCCGAACTCCGAACATCTGAACCGCGTTCACACATCCCTATTAACCCCCCAAAAGTAATCTTTGTATGAGCTTTAATGGGGAATGGATCCAGCCTCCTGAGACGAAGCAGTGCATGCTGCCAATGCAAGAGAGAGATTGCAAACATAAAGTGTCCCCCAGTGCAAGAAACTGTGGATTCATCTGATGAGATTCACACTGAAAAGCAATCACATCCTTTCCTGCTACGATGGCGTGACAGCGAGGTACCCAAACACATCTCAATGTCATCAGAAGATGCATCTCCATTGTTAACCCCAGGGGAAGGCTCCCATTTTCCCAGCCAGAATGGCGGGAGGCGGCCACGGCTGTGAGTCGGGCACAGGGACGTGGCGCTGCCTTAAACAGTCACAGATGTTATTACTGCCAAATGCATTTTCCATCTCCTGACCAGAGGGATCCATTTGGGTCGTTGAAATAGGGGTTCTGGAGTTAGGCTGTCTAGTAACTGTACCAAACGCCGTCCAATATCATTTGTAATTCAGTCTCTCAGCTATGACCTCAAAATAAGACCAGCGTAATAATAATGAAAAACAAATAACAACAACATGACAGAGTCTGGGGCACCGTGAGCGGCCCCAGAAGGAGGCCAGATAGATGGGGACAGCGCTGCCTTTGTGCTGAAACACAGCCTAGAAAAACTGAGCTGCGTGATGACAGCTGAGATGCAGAGCTTTATTAAACATGATACCAAGAAATATTTTATCTTCTAAACTATCTCAATTATGTACTTATTTATCAGAGTGAATTGCAAGCTTCCTCTGGCCACGCACTGGTCTGATGCGAAGCCGAGATGTTCGTTTCGCTGCATGAGCCGACTACTCAAGCCATTCTCAGCCAGTGGGTTTCCATCAGGCACATGGATAAGTGCTGCCATTGGGAAAGTCAGCGCAACTCAGGGGGGGAAAGGTGGTCTCAGTACTACGATGGGGAGTCTTTAATAGCTTGGCTGGGAGCTCTCACATTGTTAGGGAATAGATCCATTAAGATCCATTCTCCTGCATGGAGAAAGACAGTTAGAAAGCGTACCAGTAGGTGGCACTCAAGAATATGCAGCATTGATTAAGGGTTTTGTAGAACCAATAGTAGAGCGGAAAATAATAGTGGGTTTATTATTTGTGTGTATTATTTGCCTTTCGGGTAGCTCTTAGAGAACCCGATAGCATTTACAATTGAAATAGATCATTGTGCATCCATTTTTTGTGTATTCTGATTCTTTGTTTGCTTGTTTGTTTGTTTGTATAGAGGAAAACAAACAGTAGGGTAACTGCTTGTATCCGCCCCCACTCCAGATTTCAAACAGGTTGCAGTTGAGCCAAACGACGTTCGTCAAAATGTTCCAGCAATAGGAGGCTTTCCACAATTTTGGTTTGTTTGGTTCAGTTTGTTCAGTTCGTTTATTTCATTTATTTCATCCATTTCTGGTTTCTGTTCCTCTTTGCCAGGAACAATGATAATGAGTGGTAACACTAGAAATGGCCCACAATGATAAAACCAGATGAACTGAACAACACAAACAAACAAACACACACAAAAACGAACCCCAAAACTGCAAAAAATAGCAAAAATGGGTCATCGGTCAAAGATTGGACAGGTTGTGTGTTCATTGCTCAGTTCATTCGTTTCGGGTCGGATCATTTCAATGTGATGGATTTGTTCATTTTGTTATTTCAGCTCTATGTTATTATATTTTGTTTTTGTTTTTTTGGTTACCCGATTTTTGATAATTGTGCATACGTTTATATGATCAAAATGCCATAACCAAAATACTGAAATGACCACAATAGGAAGGGGGGCATCCAGATTGCGGCTTTATGACATGGATCCATACTCTATTTTTTAGTGTTTGCCTGTGTCTCTGCTCCCTTCCCTTGGGCTCACTCTTTCAGTGCTTGAGAATAGAGGCTGGATCCATGGGTCAAATGGAAAAAATCAGCTGCAGGTTCTGCTCCCGTGGTATAATCCCTAGGCCAGGGAATCTAAGGCAGTGTGACCTGTGCTGCTGGAGAAGTCGGTTACACAGGTTTAGATTCCCACCCCTAAATCTGACTTCTTGTCAGGAAGAATGGGGGAATCCAGGAAGAATCTCGAAACCAAGGGGGCAAGTTCAATTTCAAGATGGAGAAGAAAATAGTGACACCAACAGAGAATGGGGAGAAGGTCTGGTGCCTGGTTCTGGAATGAATCACCAGTCACTTGCTTTCTGTCATTGGCCGCAATCCCAATCCCCGTGTGCACTGCTGCGCGTGTGCACAGCTGCATGGTTTGGGGGTGCACACATATGTGTGCTCACACTTTGCATGCTGCGTGCCCTGGTCCGTGGGGCTTGGGATTGGCCCCGATGAAGGGTTGCTCTTTCCACTTCTGCTTGTCTGGATTAGCAATACCACTTGTATCAACTTGCTTCAGGAGAGGCTGATGCTGTTAGGCCTAGAAAAGTTTGCCAATGCCATTAGCTTTAGGCACCGAGAACCTATTTTAAGCAGGGACCCATTAGCCAGTTCATGGATCCACCTAGATCTCATCGATAGTAAAAAAAAATAAAAAAATGAATATCAATGGAGCAATAATGAGCAATTTTCCCAGCTTCACTGAGTCTTACTGGAAATAAAACCTGACATCTCTTCTGGCATTGATGCCCTCTCATTTACTAGCTCGCATGCATTGACAGGTAACCAATAGCATCTTGCCTGCATTCGCCGCCTGAAATCGGATTGCACTAGGGTTGTTAAACCCCATCTGGGCTTCAAACTTACATTTTTAGACAACACAGCCTTGGAAAGCTTTGGATTCTGTCCAAGAAACAAACAGGCACTTCCTCTTTTTGCTGCCTGCAGAACAATGAACTTGCTGCTGCATGGCCTGGAATGCAAAAGCAGAGCTGGGACTGAGCCAATGGGGAAAGGGGGCCATTGCCTCCACCTGTCCCCCCCCAAAGAAAAAGCATAATGACTTCCCACTGCCACCACAGGATGTCTGCTGAAGGTCACTGGATCCTGCATTTAGGATCTTTGGGTTGGCATCGGTAGGTCGAAGGATTGGGTGGTAAAAGTCATCTCCATACAACGCGAAGTATCTCACAAGCATGAATCACGGAATTCTGGTGTCCAATCCATGCAATGCACAGAATGCTATGGTTAATTCTGTCATCAAGTCCTCTTTGTTTCTGTCCCCACCACACTCTTCTCCTTCCTCAATTGATCTCAAATTTGTTGTGGAGAAAGGCTCCAGTCATCACCACCCATGCAATAATGTGTAGGAGAAATAATGCATCCAGAGGAACAGTCATTACTCCTAGAATCCCTTCCAGGCATGCTCAGGGACTCTCCAGTAACATCTAAGAGCTGAAAGATTCTTACTGCCTGCCTGTATCTAACAGCAAATTAATGTCCAATTCATTCTGTCTTTGTGCCAAGTCAGGCAACAGAGAGTAGGAAGGGTGTTACAATTTCAGATTAACATGTAACTGGCCATAATGGGACATTACGGATTAACCAGTATCGAACCACAACATACCCTCCCAGTTGTAGATCCAGATTTATGGGTCTGCATTTTCCCCCCAACTCCCATTCCCAGTACCCCAGAGTAGTACTTCCCGGCTTTGAAGGACTTGATTGAAGCACAGCTCCTCCTGCTGGAGCCCCCACAGCAGCAGTAGTGGTACTTCAATCAAACCTCCCTGGCTGGTAAGTACCACTTGCAAGGAATGGGGGTGGGGGGGACGTCAGATCCACTGTCCCAGCGCTAGGGATTGGAGTACGGATGGGTTTCCCATTAATTAAATGGGGAAATTTCCCATTGACTTCAGTGGGAAAATCCGAATCCATAATGCAACACCTGGCTGTTCCACCAGGCCTTTGGTGAGGAAGGTGGGTGAGGGTGGAAGGGGAGGATGGAGTTTTTATTTTCTTATTCTTATTTTTATGCCTCCCTTTTATGTATTTTATGTATATTTTAAATTGTTTAAATAGGCATAATTTAAATAAATAAATAAATAAATCCGAATCCATGATTAATCTAAATTTTTGAAATCCAAATCGAGAATTAATACAAATCTGAAACTCCTATTCCTAGCAGATAGAGAGGGGGATGGGGCCTTAATGCAGGCCACAAAAATGGAAGAATGGAAAGCTTTGATGATTGTTTCATGGGTTGTGAGCAAAAACTGCTGGACACAAAACACCTTTGAAGACTAACACATAACCCAGTCTGAGAATTGTGACTTCACCGAGCTAAATTGAAGCAGAATCGTTCTATCTGCACCTCACTGATGCACTGGAGCTCCCACCTCCTGTTGCTACTGCTGGGGAAAGAAAAAAAAATCATCCTTTCTCCTGCTCATAATGCAGCTGCCTAACTGTACAGGGAGATAACACACAGGTAAGAATGTCCTCCTTAGATACCCAGGCTCTAAGGGAGGTAGAATGGTGGTATGGATTGGGATGTAATGTAATATAGAACCCATTCTCACACACAGGGCTATTCAACCAATTAACACATGTCGGATCCCAGAGCTGCTCTGTGCCCCCCTGCAGCTGCCTTGTGCAGGACCCACGACAACTCCAGCAGATGGGCTGGCAGTTCTCCCAGCTGTGATCGGCCCACATGCCACCTCCCAACCTCCACCATAGAGTTGCAGTTGCTCCTGCAAACACTCTAGGCTGCAACCGCAACTCTATGGTGGTGAACGAGGCCTGCCCCATCAGACAGGAGGTGGGCTGGACCTAGGGCAGCATATGGCATCCGCTTGTGCCAGGTTTACCCACTCCACATGCTCTGCATTCACAGGAATAACGCAGCACCAGGGCAGCCCTCAGGCAAGTGTCTGGTGACTACTGTTCAGACAGAAAGGTGAATCTGGGTTTACCAGAAGCCAATATGAGGCAGTGGCCATTTTTAAACAGCACTGCCGGGTGGGGTGTGTGTGTGTGAATGGGCATGCCTGTGCATCCATGGTGGGTGGGAAGGGCATGCACACAGCTGCACACGCATCCCCGCTCCCCACCCCCAGCCTCACACACGGAACAAACTCCATTTTCCCTGGTGGCTCCGTGCACTGGGGTGAGTGGGGATGCGTGTTAGGCGGAAGTGCGCACACACCTACAGTCACCACGTGCGCCTGCGCCGTGTCCTTCACATGGGCCTCTCCCACTCATCAACATGCAGATTTCTGCGTATACATGAGTGGGAGAGACCCGTGTAAAAATGGCCAGTGTCTGGTTTGTTAACACCTATAGAGTAATTCTGTCCCCCATTCACTAGCTAAACTACATACTTTAGCCCTCTAGAGCCTCTGTGGTAACAGGTTTTGTTCTTTAGTTCAAAAAGCAGAGGCTTGTGCCCTTTAGAACAAGTAGTCCAGGGTTCAGTCATCATGGAGAAGTGGAATCTCACTGCGGTAAAGCCTCTTGCTCGGGTTTGCCTCTTTTGAGGTACAGAAAGGTTCTGAGGTACTTCCTGGCTGCGGAGAACCTTAAATACACATATATTAATTCAGGTACATTCATGCCCATTTAAAATAGCTCATTGCTTAATATGGAAGCTGGGCTGAGAGGAAAAAAAGGTTATTTTTAAAAAAAAGGCAAAGTTGAAATTAATTGTATGAATCGCCTCCCGTAAGCCAGATTTGAATGCCTGACCTTTGAGATTCCATTTCATAGGTTTTCTACTTCAGTGACAGAAGCAACTCTTGTTCTACTTTAATTCAGCCAGTAAAGAAAAAAAAATCCCACATTCCTCAATTATTTAAACAGTTATTAGGATATAAATAATAATAATAATAATAATAATAAATAAATGAAGGACGTGAGCTAGTGTGACTGGGTAGCTAAGCTTTGGGTCTACCATGAGGGTAGAGTTCTGTTCCTTATTATGACTTTGTGTAACCTCTCTGTCCGCTTATGAGTGAAATGAGGTGACAGTTCAAACCTCTGTTGAAAAGGGACAAGGTATTTCGGAAGCACAGTTAGTGGAAATTAGATTCAAACTCATGACCTCTTGGATCCTAGCTGAGGGTGTTTTTAGGTGAGTGGGGGGAATTCACATTCCAAAAACCTCTGCGACGCCCACAGATGCACAGGGTAGGGGGAGAGGTTTTAAATGAGTGTGACAATGATGGAAGGTTGGGGGCCTAGAGCGGCACATGCACTCTC
Source organism: Sphenodon punctatus (assembly GCA_003113815.1). NCBI lineage: Eukaryota > Metazoa > Chordata > Lepidosauria > Sphenodontia > Sphenodontidae > Sphenodon > Sphenodon punctatus. The sequence goes on from QEPC01010332.1 coordinate 2,053,607, forward strand.
CCTGGCTGCCCCAACAAACAGCTGATGGGGGACTCAGGGAGGGGTCCTCGAGCAATGCGCACACTCTCCTTGGCTGCCCTGACAGTGTGGGGCCTCCCAGGATCATGGGGACCAGTGGAGCTGCACCATCTGTCCCTGTTGTAGCTACAATCAGCAGGCGATTGGACCTTGGCTGTGGTAAGCCCCTCAGTGTGGAACTCGTATTTGTTCTCTGGGTACTTTTAGGATCCACTGCTGGTTCTCCTTAATGTGTTTTCTCCTCCCTGTTTACTTTCCCCTTTTAAATTGTTTTTAAATGGATTTCTATTGTAAATGGATTTTATATTGTTTTATCATGTTATGTTGCAAGGTTTTCTGACTGCTATTTGGTGGGGGTGCTATTGAAATAAAATTACTACTACTACTACTACTACTACTACTACTACACCTTATCACTTGGAATAAGAAAAATGGCAACCTGCTCTTTTGGATCACTGGAATTCTTAGTAAAATGAAATGTGGTTAAATAAGGACATTTCTACATTTCACCAGTCACTGACTTGCAGTCACCTCTGGGGAGGAACACAGAAGCCATTTATGAAGGTCCAGAAATGGCACAGAACAGTTTAGGAGAAAAAGTGAAGGACAATACTGTCCCCAAGTGAAAGTGGAGGAGGACTGGAATGTAATTACACTGTGAGACGGAATTTGACAAAGACACTAATGCTACAGCTCCTACTGTTATTATTTACTGGCATGACAGCAGAGTCAGGAGGTCCTTGCCCCATTGTTCTAAACACTGTGCAAACACATTATTTTGTTTGGAAACAGTCCCTGTTTTGCCAACGCTTCTTATGTGCATTGATTTTCCTAAAGCTCCGACTTCTGTAGTCATGCCATTGCGCGGAAATCTCAAGAGGTTTGAAATGCTGTTAAATTTCAAGCCCTCGTAGCTGCCAGGAACTGCTTGAAAATACGACCCTGCAGAAGAACCCTTATATTGCTATTAAAAATCTCATTATTATTTCAAAGCCAATCTCATGATTCTGGGAGCTTGGATTGCGGGTTTGGAAAGCTTGAGGTCTGGAAACACTCTGAGTCCTGGTCCCCAGGGACCTTTTTTGTGAAAAGATACCCTAGATTCCTGAAGGAAGATTTGACATGCTGCTGTTACATCTACAAGAGAGCCAAAATGAATGTGCAATTTAAAATTCACAAATAAAATGAAGTTCATATTTAGAAACAAATATCCATTTGGGGGTATTTGCTACTGTCGTACAATTCAGAATTTCATTTATTTGGTAGTTCATTTACTTTGTTTAATATCAGTCTAAAAATTGCGGTTGCCATGTTGGTCTGAAATTTAGGAGTTCATACATGTATGAAAACAAACAAGACACGTTAGCTAACGCTAGCCCACACTATTTATTAGGTGTTTGCCAGATGTTTGCCCCCACTGGACATGAGGCCACCACCCAGCCCCCACTCATGACACCGTCTGGGAGAATGTGGAACCTGCTGTGATGCTAACCAATCTGCTAGCCATTTCCCATTAGATGAGTGCTACTGTCTCATCAGTTAACACCCTTGATTTGTAATGTTTGAAGAAGGGCCTTGTGTGGCCTTGAAACTTGCACACTATAAACTAGCAGAAGATGGTTCAATAAAAAGATCTGAACTACTTTGCCTCCATCTTTGCTCCATGTGTAACTCTGTATTTTGGTATGTGATACAGTGTGTAACTTTCTCCTGCACTATGTTTCACAGTGACCAATCAAATTAAAATTCATCTTCAAATTTTTTAAAAAATTACAAATAAAATCCACTAAATAGTACACAGAAAGATAAAAAGTATTGAATAATAAATTACTAACATATGACATGAACTGGGTAAATGAAATACTGAATTCAAGTATCAAATACCAAATGAACCACCAAAAGAAACCAAAGTGATGAATTTAGAAAATGAATAAAATCCATCCTTTTCAATTTGTTTTGCACTAATGAATTTGAATAGATTACTGTGATGACTTTAATAACAATTGGACAGAATGGATACTTATTTGCATAACACATTCAGCGTCCAAAGTGCTTTACAACCTGGTTATGTAGTATTAATTATTAATTATTATTATTATTATTTATTCCCAAATTACAGATGGGGAACTGAGGTTCAAAGATAGTGATTTGTCCAAGGCCACCCAGTGAGTTCATGGCTAAAATGGGATTTAAACTCTTTGGATGCAATCCTGCTGCTGGCTTATGCCGGCGGCAAGCACAGTGCAGTTTGAGCAGAGGGGGCGCACCATTGCCCCACGCGGCTTGCTGCGCATGCATGCTGGAGTGCTTGCAGTGCAAGTAAGGACCAGCAGGCGCAACCCATGCTGCTGCGACCCTGAGCCCACACACCCCACAGCCCAGGGGATGCAGCAGGCATGGCTCCTGGTCCATCCCCTGAGCTGCGAGGTGTGTGGGCTCAGTGGGTTGCATTGGGCAGGGTGCGCCATTGCCCCGCGTGGCTTGCTGTGCTGGTGGGGCGTGTGCACACCTTAGCCCTTGCGGCCTTTCACTGTGCCTTGTGTAGGCACAGTTTGAGAGGGCTGCAGGATTGCACCTTAAGAGTGCAATCCTACCACTAGATTAGGCTGGTGGCTGTCAGGCCCTTGTACCAGGGACTATGGTATAGGGGAGGGGTGGTGACATTCCCCAACACCTCCGTGGGGGCTGGGGGCCCCGGGCCGCAGACAGACCTGGGGGATACACTCCTGCACCGCAAGTGGCAGTGTCACCTCTGACTCCACCCCGCGGGAGGGCACCTCCTGCACGTCAGGATGCACTACGGAGAGCAATACGTGATGCAGGGGATGTGGCTGGAGACGCTCTGCCGGCACCCGCAGGAGCCATGCCCTCCAGCCTCGCTGCCGCAGCGCTCTGGGCACTTGTGCAAGCAACAGGCCGCTATGATTAAAGTAGTTCCCTGCCTTCAGTGCACACTTGTGCCTGAGAGACTGGCCCCTTTTCCCTTGTTGCCTACGTGGTGTTGTGTTAGTGGAGAGACTTGGACTTGTGCGAGTGTGTGGCTGCGGGGTGTGAGAGTGATTTCAGTGAGAGTGGTGAGTGACTGAAGATTGTGTGAGTACTATAGCGTGGATCCCCTGAGCCCTACCCCTAACCCTCACTCTACCTGGTCTTCCCCAGTGTGTAAGCCCTATCCCTTCCTTGAATTTCGGAGTCCCTCAGCCCTTGCCCTCTCACTCCCCAGTACAACACTGCACCCCTTCCCTTTCCCCGTGTGTGTGTGTGTGGTGGCCTGGGGCATCCCGAAGGCTTGCACTCCTGACCTAGACCCCGTGATGATCTAGGCTGTGAACTAATCACCCTAGAAGCCAACTACGATCCTGAGGGTAGTTTTAGAGGCAAGCCTTTAGCCTGTGTGCTAGGGGCGCTTGGGGTGATCATTCCCTCTCTCCTATTCCTTCCCTCCCCATTCCTAATCCTCACAGTGGCAGGCACACTATAGAGTTGAATGGCAGGTGCTCATGGGCGCATGTGCCCCATTCACACAGCAAGCCGCACGGGGCAATGGCGCGTCCCCTCCACTGCGACACCCCCCCGGGCTGCGGGGTGTGTGGGCTCAGGGAGTCGCAGCGGAGGGGGTGCGCCATTGCCCCACGCGGCTTGCTGCGCATGCATGCTGGAGTGCTTGCGGTGCAAGTAAGGACCAGCATACGCGGCCCTTTGGATTGCACCTATTGTCTTCCAGATCCAAGTCCATCACCTTGGCCACTATGCTGCCCTGGCTGATTAATTCTAAATACAATACCTCCTGCAGCACAGCACCCCCTCCTAGTAAGTTATGGCATTGTTTTATTAGTGACTCAGACTAGCCTCCTTTTAAGTGCACTGCAGGTACCTTTTCCTGATACATGGCTGTTCGTAGAGGCCCTCCCATATGAGGATTAAACCACACCTGCCCAGTTGATTTGGGAGGGAGGAGCGCCCAGTACAACATGTTACAGCATGACAACTACATAGTTCTGCAAAAGCAATGGGGTGGGGGGAGGGGGAGGACTTAAGCCATCAAGTGCTTTTCCAGGAATACTTAATTGACAGGGGGGGGGAGGGGGGGTACCTTTGAGAGATGGAACTCTGGGTAATGAACAGAACAGAATGTTTCTCTGACCCAAATATGTCAGCATGGGCTGGGGAGGGAAGGGAGTGAGGTGAGGGGGCTCCCTAGGGAAATAGGGAAGGGCGGGAAATGAGATGAGAATGACTTTTTTCATTGTGAGTCTAAGGTTTCTGGACTCTAAGCTTTCCTGACTATATCATTATAGCAAGCAGTCCAGGCGAGAGAGTTCCCAGCGCTGTGTGGAGTCTCTGCACTGAGAAAGGATTGTTTCATTTCATACATCATTTACAACCTGCTGCAGCCATTGCCAATGTCAGTTCACCTCCATAACACAAAAGCAAGCAAAGATCTACATATGCATGCACTGGGTTTTGGGGTTTTGGTCAAAGAGGCAGGAGTCTCAGGCTTGACATTCACAGCTACATTCCTAGCTGCAATCACAGTAGCAAAGTTACAGACCTGCCCTGCAGCACAAGGAGGGAAGAGAAGTTACAGGCCAGTCTGTGACAGATGGATATGGATGCAGCTCCACTCAAGTCAATGGACATGTCTATTTGCACCTGAGAAACACCTGCCTTAGCATCTTTTTCTGTTCAGTTGATGTCTCTAAACTTCCCCAAGGCTCCAACTTGAATTAATATTTTATTTTATTTTTTTGCTTCATAACAGGATCAGTATTGTTTACTCTAGTTTACAGATGGGGAAACTAAGGCACACGGAGACGCCTACATTTTCCAAGAGTGGTCTCCAATTTGGGACATGATGACATACAGAGGCAGTGGCACCCAACTGCATTCTGGAAGAATTTTGGGTTAAAGTCCCACTTTGGCTGGCTCCAATCCCCCTGCCTGTGAATGACTACCTGACTTATTGGGGTGGAGAAATCAGAGGTGATAGGATGTAAAGCTGGTTACACCACACTCTTATATACTGTGCACTAAAGTAGCAGGCAGGCCTTGACCACAATGGTCTGAAGAGCTAAATAGGCCAAGCCATGGGAGCTAGGGGTGTGCAGCACTTACCTCGTTCATTTTTCTATTTGTTTTCATTTTATGGGTTTAAAAAAAAACCCATCAGTTTTGGTGGTTTCGTAAAAACTCCATTATTTTTTGTTGATTGTTTTCATTTAAACAACAACAACAACAATACTACTACTACTACTAATAATTAATAATAATAAATAGCACAATCACTAGACATGTGAAACTGACTGCCGTTTTGGGAAGTGGTACGCATGCACAGAATGGTCCAGAGGCCATTTTGCGCATACGCAGTGATTTTTTATTTTTGAAAAAAAATTAAATGGCCACTGGGGCTGTTCTACACATGTGCAGACTGGCTGCCTTTTTCCAAAAAGGCAGAGATACTGCCGGCACTATTTTGGAAAAGGGCCGCACACGTGCAGAACGGCCTTGGTGGCCTTTCTTGCGCATGCTCAGTTTTT
>QEPC01010332.1:2071913-2083398 GCA_003113815.1 Sphenodon punctatus
CATGTTGCAGGGCTGTATTGGTGCCCTATGCAGCCCTGAAACATGCATAAATGACCACCAAGGGTGGTTAAAGGGTGGTTAGCGTCATGTCTGTTTTCACCCAAGAGATCTTGCTTATGATCCTTGATTCTCCTGAGAATCAAACTGATTCTCATTTCAGCCCTATCATAGAGCTGGAAGGAACACCACGGGCCATCTAGTCCAACTGCTGCTAAGCAGGATACACAGTGCCTGAACCATCTTTCAGAGATGCCCTAGTATCTAACCTGGTTTTAAAGGCCTCCAGTGAACTCCTGACCTTTGGATTTCATTGGCAAAGCTCTGCTCCTTGAGCAGACCCTTTACCCTTGCAATATGAATGTGACCCAGATTGCCCCTTCAGCTCTTGCATAATTCTAAAATAATGACTGTGTACATGAATATCAAACAGTCCCACCAAAGACACAGGTAGCAAATACTGCAGCAGGCAAATACCAAAGAGGTGATTAACAAACATACAGACAGCCATGCAAAATTGAACCCTGCGTGAAGTTTGGAAATGAAGATGCTTGAACCAAGTCTCTGGATTTGTTTTGCAATTGCGAATTAATGGATTTGATATTTGTTTCAAATTTTTGTTTCATCCCTAACTAGGATTTAAAAGTTTGGAGTCAGATGGTATTGTTTAGTCTTATCTAATTAACAAGTTAGAGCAGACATGGATATCTGTGGTGAATACTGTATCAAAAAAATTCATCCATTTTGAACTGGGTCAAAAGCAGTTATGAACCACTAGTCTATTCCTTCTCAGTTTGCAGAAACAAATATCCGTTTCAGATATTTTCTTTATTTCAGCCATTTCGCTTTGTTATTTTGGTTATATCATTTTGTCACTATTTAGTGCATTTTGTCACTATTTATTTAGTGCTAATAGCACCAAACTGTTGTGCAATGGTGTTATTGAGCTAGTCACTGTTGTGCAACAGTTTGGGGCACGTAGCAATAAATAAATAGTGACAAAAAAAATTAACCAAAATATGGAATTGATTGAAATAACTGAAAAGGAATAAACAGAGTAACTGAATAAAGAGATATGTGAATATTATTTCTGTGGTGAATGCTTAATATTTGGATATTCAGTGAGCTGTTCAAAAATGCAAATAACACTTTAAATACAAAGTGAATACAAAATCCCCCATTCCCAGGGGGACCCATATCAAGGGCGCGCATGGGTCCTGCATACACACACACACACACACAAAATTTTGGGTTCCCCCTGGAAACGGGATCCATTATGGGGGTGCATACAGGTGAGAAGAGGCCTCCTTGCTCCCCTTCCTTCCACTCAGAAAAAGCTGAGTAGAGAAGTCCCCAGCTCACCTGAGCAGCTCACAAGCCAGAAAGGATTAGGGAGCAGTAAGCAGCGACCAGGACTGGAGAAGCAACAGCCCGGCAGCAAGGTGAGTCAACCTGGGGAGTCAAGTAGTCCATCGGGTTACATTCAGCAACCAGATGTGACAAGGTACCCGACTTGCTGGATACCCATTTGCAGCTCTACTGTAGATAGTATTCGTGCTGAACATGGGTGAGAATGAAGGTTGTCACTAATAGGGATTTCGAACTGCCTGCAGTAGACTGCAGTACAAATTCAAAACAGACAAGGCATAACCTATGGAAGATGACTGAGAAGCAGAGCTCTTGGGTTCTGTTATTCCATATACCTCCCATTGCCAACCAGAGAAAGAGGGTGGTTGTGTTGTGTTGATCCTGGATGTAAGAGATGGAGACAAAGTAGATCAGATAATATCTTCTATTGGACCAACAACTGTTGGCCAGAGTATGCAAGCTTTTGTGCCACACAGAGTCCCATCAGGCAAGAGGCAGGGCCCTGTGTTGCCCAAAAACTTGTATACCCTATGAGAACTAACTGTTGTGGTGCCCTCCATCCAAGAGTCTCAAAGTACTTTCCAACTTTCAAATTTATTCTCACAACCAATGGAGTAACGATAGTCAAAAGTGTGTGTGTGTGTGTGTGAGAGAGAGAGAGAGAGGGAGAGAGAGAGAGAGGGAGGGAGGGAGGGTGGGGGTTGGGGGAGAAAGGGAACCAGTTATTTGACCCCCCAATACCCTGAGGTGGGGGGATAAATGTGTCGTATTTATCCATCCCCCTCAGTTTTTTCACCCATATTCACAACTCCCGTATGTTTTTGAAGCATTATAGTGTTAAAATGCCATGGCTACCACCAGCCAGTGTGTTACCAATAGTGCTGGGTAGCCTTGGTTCAGGTTTCTAACTCCTAAATCGGAGACCTGGTTGAACTATCCTTCCTCTCCCAGTGACTGAACTTATTCCCCCGCCCCTCCTACCAAAGGCAGCCTGGGGTGGCTTACAATATAAAATATATAATATATAAAATACAAATAAAATAACAACAAAAAGAGGCAAAAACAAAAGAGGGACATCAAAAAACATTAAAACATTTTAAAACCCCACCCCAGCCACCCACCAAAAATAATACACACACACACCCCATCTCCCTCACCAAAAGCCTGGTGGAAAAGCCAAGTCTTGCATTGTCGTCCGGGGCCACCCAGGCCTCCGCCGGGACCGTGTCTATTCAATTACTTTGTAAAGCACCAGGTACATTGCTTGCGCTATATAAATGTTTAATAATAATAATAATAATTAATAGTGTCCCCCCCAGAATACCCAGAGGACCTTGAGATGGACGCTCGCAGTTGACCTCAGGGGCCGATCAAGGGCATGGGGAGTGAGGTGATCCCGCAAATAGATGGGGCCCAAGCCATATAGGGCTTTATAGGTAAGAACCAACACCTTGAATTGGGCCCAGAAGACTATAGGCAGCCAGTGCAGAGAATGGAGCACCAGTGTAATGTGCTCTTGGCGACCTGTCCCCATAGGGAGGCAGGCCGCCGCATTCTGCACCAGCTGCAGTCTCTGGACCATCACCGAGTCGAAGGATCCACACAAATGAGAGGGCTCTATCTTAGAAAAGTATAAGCACACGCTTTAACATTCAACCACAGGTCCCATTTACTTCCAAAGTTAAGTACATGACTAAGTGCTTTGCTGACTAGGGCTTAGAGATGTGCAAACGTGGTTCGGAAGTTTGGGGTTCGGCCCAAACTCAGGGTGTTCAGACTGCTCGCGAACACCCCGAATCCAAACTGCCCCTCGCATGAACCAGCCGAACAAAGTTCGGCTTCCGAACTGGTTCAGGCGGGGACGGGGGGCAGGGAGGAACCCGGTTTTCTCTTCCCCCTCCCAGCTGTGCTGGTGGAAGGGGTGCCAGGGAGCACCTCCCTCCCACCCTGTCCAGCCTGGTAATTTTTTTTTTCCCCTCACCCAAGGGATCACCCTACCTTGTGGTGCCGGGGCTCCGGCCCCAGGTCCGGCGGCGGTGGGTCTGGAGGCGGGTCTGGAGGTGGTGGTGCTCCGGAGCACTTCAGAAGGCCTAGTAGCAGCCTGAAGCGCTCCGGAGCACCGCCGCCGCCAGACCCGCTGCCACTGCCGCTGCCAGACCCAGAGCCTGACTGGCTCTGGCCCTGGGTCCGGTGGCAGTGGGTCTGACAGCAGCGGTGGGTTTGACGGCGATGGCGCTCCGGAGCGCTTCAGGCTGCTACTAGGCCTTCCAGTTTGACCCGGAAGGCCTAGTAATGGCCTGAAATGGTCCGGAGCGCTGCTGCTGCTGTACCCGCCGGCGGACCCATGGCCAGATCCCCGGCACCACCAGGTATGGTGATCACTGGGGTGGGGTGGGTTAAAAAAATTTTTTACGAGGCTGGGCGGGGGGGGGGAGGTGCTCCCCTGCACCCCTTCCACCCACGCAGCCTGGAGGGGAGAGGGGAAACCACCCCCCTGCCCAAACGGGTTTGCCCCACCTGAACCCGTTTCAGGTCGAAGCCTGAACCCCCCGGTGTTCGCACATCCCTACTAGGGATCATCTTAAGCAAGTGTTTTATCCTTATTCATCTCTGGTAGGTGACCTGAGGTGCCCAGAGCTTGTGTAATATACAAACAGCGAAACTGTTTTGCACCGTAACCTGACAGAGAGGCAAGGTGAAGTTTTACATGGCTGTGTCAGTCTTTATTGCGCTGAATACAGAACCACTCACCCATCTCTTGATGTTCTCAAGTACAACCCAAATGAAATCAGCAGAGAAAAGCCAGCTTTTAAAGCATGCACGCATTCCACCTAATAATCACCCGGCTAGAAAATTAAAGCTAGAAAGCTTTGTCAATGAATAAGCATTCCAAAACAGTAAATTAATAAATTCCCCCTGAATCCATAATAGTTACATCTTTGTTCAGCCACAGAACTTTGATATAAATTGTAGCTTTTTAGGACTGCACTGTCAAAAGCGTAATATATCACCAAAGAGTGGATACGGGAGTTCAAAAAGTACGTATAATAATATAATTAAGATAGCTTGACAGGAATGTATTTTAACAGTATAAAATACCTGCAGGTATAATGGCTTAATAAAGACTGTCAGATTTACTTCTGCTGTGAAGAAATTTAAAATGTTTTAGTTTAATGCAATGCAAATTAAGCCGTGGATATTCATATAAAACAACCATTATTATTATTATTATTGTAGAGAAAGATATCATAATAATAATATAATAAAAATAAATAAATAATAATTAATAAATAATAATTAATAAAGAAGAATCAAGTATGGGCCAAACAAGTTGGACTTTCCAGGCGACTAGACTGATTCATCAAACAAAGTGTGACTGTGGCGTGATGCAGTCTTGTTTATAGAATAGGCCAATTTCAAAGATGTTTTTTCCCCCGACGGTTGCAAGGGGGTAATGCCTCTTTTTAAAATTTTAAAATTCCAAATTAATGGCACTTGTTATATGTTAGCTGTTTGCAGGAGGGGCGGGGTATTAAATAAATAAATAAATAAATAAATAGATTTTTCTTCGTATTCAATCCCCCACCCTCCCACCCCCATGCTTAAGTAAGAGCAATTTTAGATGTAATTGCTGGTGCAGGGGAAACTTGGTGGTTTTTTTTTTTCTAAATGTGCTCAAAGGTTAAAAAGGAAAAGAAGAGTGAATTACACCTCTGTAATGAATTCAAAAAATTCTTTCTAGTAGGTCCGATCCTCCCCGTCTTTGCACTTTTTACTGGGCCCAATCCTGAGCTTGCCACCCGACTAAGCTCTCTCTTATCAGGGGTCAGAAGTACTTTCCCCCACGATTTCTGGAATTATTGAGCTAAAATACTAGGCTTCCCTTTTTGACTGCTACTGACTTTCTACATGACCTTGAACAAATCTTAACTTTCTAATGTTTCTTTCTCCCCCTACCCCGTCCATCTGTAATAGCATAACGTTACCTTCCCTTGTCACCCATCTTTTTAAACTAGAGATTTTTTGAGATTTAAGAACATTAATTTGTATACAATGGCCCTTTTTACATGGGGCTCTCCCACTCATGAACATTCAGAAATCTGTGTGTTCATGAGTCGGAGAGGTCCGTGTGAAGGATTTATTTATTTTATTTATAATCAAATTTATATGCCGCACGCTCCTGCTAAAAGCATCTCGGGGTGGCTAACAACATACTAAAACAATTCAAAGCAGCAATAATATAATTTAAAACACTATTAAAAGACAATATAAAAATATACCCCCCACCCTAACCTAACCCCTCTTCCTCTCCCTCAGGAAAAGCACGGTGGAATAGCCAGTTCTTACACTGTCTACGGAAAGAGGGGAGGTCGGTGATCAGGTGGACCTCCAACAGGAGGGAGTTCTACAACCGCAGCATGGCCACAGAGAACGCCCTCCGCAAGGTCAACACCCAAGAAACCCGAGGGACCATGAGGAGGGCATCCCTAGCTGACAGCAGGGGCTGATCCAGGACGTGGAGGGTGAGGCGGTCGCACAGGTAGGCGAGACCCAGGCCGTTCAGGGCTTTAAAGGTCAACACCAACACCTTGAATTGGGCCCGGAAGACTATAGGCAGCCAGTGAAGAGAGAAAAGCACTGTTGTAATATGCTTGCCTCAGCCCGTCCCCGTTAGGAGATGAGCCGCCGCATTCTGCACCAGCTGAAGCCTCCAAACCAGTACCAAGGGTAGCCCCATGTAGAGTGCGTTGCAGTAGTCCAATCTTGAGGTAATAAAAGCATGGACGATAGTAGCTAGGTTGGAGTCCGAGACATACGTCCAAAACTGATGCACCAGATGTAATTGGCAAATTACCCCTTTCGCCACAGCCACCACCTGGGCATCCAGGCAGAGCTGTGGGTCCAGGAGCACCCCCAGACTCCAAACCTGGGATACAAGCACAAGACGAATCCCATCAATGATGGGAGCCACCACTACCCCGACCTTCCCCATGAGCATCAGCTCTGTCTTGTTGGGGTTTAACTTCGGCTGGCTCACCCTCATCCAGTTCCCCACAGCTGCCAAGCACCAGGTAGCACCGAGACTGCTGGGCCTGAGTCGGATGAAAATGAGAGATAAAGCTGGGTGTCATCATCATACTGAAGACACCGTATGCCAAACTCCCATACAACCTCCCCTGAAGGCTGCATGTACACATTGAACAAGAGAGGGGATAAGATGGAACCCTGCGGGACTCCACACGTGAGGCCGTGGGGAAAAGATGAAAAATCACCCAGGACCACACACTGGACTCTCCCAGCCAGGAAGGAGCAGAACCACTCAAGAATGGTCCCACCAATCCCTGCCCAGTCCCACAGCTGAGTCATCAACAACTCATGGTCAACGGTATCAAATGCAGCCAAGAGATCTAATAGGATCAACAGTGTCGAATGACCCCGGTCCAACTCATGGGAGAGGTTGTCGACCAAGGCCACAAGTGCAGTCTCTGTGCCATATCCAGGGCAAAAACCTGTCTGAGAAGGATCAAGAAAGTTAATCCGGTCCAGATGCTCCTGCAACTGCCGAGCCACCACCCGCTCAATAACCTTCCGTAAAAAGGGAAGGTTAGAGACCAGCTGATAGTTGGCCAGAACGTCAACGTCCAATGATGGTTTCTTGAGCAGGGGCCGCACCAGCGCCTCCTTAAAGATGTGGCATGGGTGCGTGGTGTGAGTGGTTGTGTGTGCGTGCTCCTGCCTAACACACATCCCCATGCACCCCCATAAATCCCCACACACAGAGCAACTGGGGAAAACGGTGATTGCTCCATGTGTGAGGATGAGTGGGGGTGCGTGAGGAGGTGTGTGCGCCCATATGCATGTCCCACCCACCCACTGTACATGCACCAGCATGCCTACGGACTCCCCCACTCTGCGGGGGCCGTGTAAAAAAGGCCAATATTTATTTGCTTCCCAGTGGGCTCAGTTCTATGACTCACAGATCCCCGTGTACCAGTCATGTGTGCATGCATACACATCTAAGTGCATGTGCATGCATGTGTTTTTCGCATGACACAATGTGTAAGCAATGGAGATGTGCACGGTTCCTGCGCAGCTGTGCATGTGTGCGGCTATACCAGGGCCATCCTTACTTCAGGGCGGCTTGGGGCATCTGCCCTGGACCCCGCTCCTGGGGTGTGTGTGCTCAGGGGGCCCATCTCCCGGCCTGACAGTGGTCGGGAGCTGGGGCCCCCGAGCATGGGCCCCCCTTGAGTCTCGGCCAGGGAGGGAGAGGCAGGGCCTCTGCCTCTCTCTTATTCCCCCTAGACAAGTCCAAGACTGCTGATATTAAGTGGAGGGAACCAGCGGGAGTGAGAGAGAGGCAGAGGCCCCACCTCTCCCTCACTCCGTGCCCCGCCCCTGCTGTCTGTGAGTCTCAGCCAGGGGGAATGTGGGAGAGGCAGGGCCTCTGCCTCTCTCTCTCTCCCCCACACCAAGAGTGACAGACAGAGGAGGGGGCAAGTGGATGTGAGGGAGAGGCAGAGGTCCCACCTCTCCCACACTCCTTGCAACTTCCGGTGGCAGCAGGCAGTGCGACGGCACATTAAATCTGCCGTTGCTGCACCTGCCACCACCAGAGCCCATGACGGAGCTGGCGAGCAGGCCCGGCGTGGGGCCCAGGATGTCAAGGGGTGATGTCATAGCAACTGAAATAGCTGAGCTTGAGGATGGGCACAGGGGAGTGCCCCTCCACCCGTCCCTGAGCCCAGGCCCGGGTAGCGCCCCCCGACCGAGCCGAGTAGCGCTCCCTGAGCCACGAAGTGCCCTAGACCCGGCGGCGGCAAAACCACCGGCGGGAGACCGAGGCCCTACTTTTCTACCCCACCCTGGGCCCCACAGCTCCTAAGGTCGGCCTTGGGCTGCGCACAGCTTCTGTGGACCATAGGATCGGGAAAACTGTCATGTCTGAATTTAGTCACAGAGGAAGGTTGAAGTAATAAAGTAATAGACTGGCCAACCTCGGCCATTTTAAGAGCTATGATGAGTACCAGATCCAGGGAAGATGGGAATCCATGTGAAATGGTGGTGTGGGCCCCTCTTAACCTAGGAATGTTTGATGGGCACACACCATCTCACTCATTAGAAAAAGGAATATGTTACCATAATTCATTTTTGATGCTTAGTTAAACAGAACATCCTCTTCAGGACTTGGGGCTTCCTGCATCGTGAGTCTGTATGTCACACATAAGTTGTTATTATTAGTTTTCTCATGGCCTTTTGCCCTTGCCTTTGTCTGTAGAGGGACCCTAGCAGGACAGTGCTGCATTCCTGAATAGGGTGGGACCAGCCCTCCTTCCTCTTGTGAGCACATGACAACCTAGCCACATTCCTAACATTCCTGAACTGAGTGACTGGTTTGTCACCACATGACTGCGCAGAGACCTCCCTGCTTTGGACTGGGTCATAGACCAGGTGACCTCCCACGGACCAATCTCAGCAGAGGGGGATAGGTCCTTAAAAGGGACAGACCACCCCTTCTTTGCCCTCTTGCCTCTTCCTGCCTGCTCTGATATCTACAAGATCTGGGCTTCTGCCAGTTCGGAACTAAGAACTGAGCCTATGTAAATTACCTGTACATGGAGTTATATGCCACCAGATTGCCTGCCTGAACCAGTACAGTTTAGGCAGTTGCAGATTCAAAAAGGGTCCTTGTACCCCTCAAACTGGACTCTGGGGCTTGATCAAATAACGTATCTTCCTTTTTACTCTTTTGTGCCTTTTCCTACCTTTTTAACCCTATAAGTAAAGCCTCAGCCTTTTCTATTCTTAACTCCAGTGTGTGTGTGTTTACTTGCAAAAAATGCCTCCCTTTGCCTGGAAGACATAGCTACCAAAGAGGGAGAAAGGAATTCCTGTCTGGCACTTTTAGCCAAGACAACTTTTGACCAAGATAAGTACCTCTGGGCTGCTCCAAGGGTTTTGCCTTCTGGAAGGGGAAGAACACCAAATAAAGGGGACTAGGGTGCCTTGGGAAGCTGTGGGCATATACATTTCTGGGGTTCACATATCCTGGGTTGTGTGGATCCCCTCTGATTTCTGGAACCCAGGTGGTGTCTGGGGTTTGCCAGCTGTGGGGACCCCAGGTTAGAGATTTGGATGAACACAGTGTGGTGGGTGGCTCAGCTATATAGCGCCCTCTTGCCGCATTTTGCCACACCCCATACCTTGGGGACACCTCTGAAATTTCCACGTGGCCTCCACTGGTCAGAGTTCGCTGAGTTTGAGGCCCTGCAGTGCTCTTTATGCCAGTGCATCTCACATTCATATTGGCATTCCAGTTTGATTGACACGCAGTTGCACAGTCTACACTCTTTTGGATCTGGCTCCTGGCCATGACTGGGGAACCTGAAATCAGAAGTCTGGCTTAACCTCATTCTTCCTCCCTCCCACATGAAATTCTAAACTGAATACATTTGGGGGTTCGTTTTGCTGTTGATCTAGCCTCCAGACCATTGCATTTTCAAGCTTTGCTTCATGAACCCACGGGCTGGAAACAATTATTTGCAACTTAAAGCAGAGAATCTTGTGCATTTGCATCACTCTGGGAGATAGGGCTTTAAACGGAAAACATCCATACTGATGAGATACACTGGCCCTGTTTTCACTGAACTAGGGAACAAAATCAGGAAATCTCTCTTACTTCTCTATCCATTAGATACCTCTCCAACCCTGCAAATGATTGAGGGGCTGGCAGAAGTCTTTGCAGACTCCAGTCTGTTAAGAGTTTCACAATGCACAAAAATCCCCAGCTTTCTTGACCTCTATACTTTTTTTACAGTGCTCTCAGTAAGCAACTGGCAATCTCTTTCCCAAGACCAGTTTTATATTCTAGTCTTGACCTCCCTCGGACAGGAACAAAGCAGAATGTCGTCTGCAGTTCCCTGACGTCTACTTCTGTATCTGTCTTGGGACCTCTGAAAAGCCCCTGAGTGATTTCCTAACCACTACTAACATGTACGAATTATATTTGAAACTTTATCTATTTGATCCTGCCTCTAAAAGCATTTGGGCTTCTTTGGAAATTGGTTTGGAAGTAAAGCAAATCCCTCCAACCTTTAAAAGTTCACCCCAGTTCAGATCCATGGGTGAATGTGGTAGTTGTTCCAGGCTCTCTGCCTCCTAATCTCTTTCCAACATCCACCACAGTTTGTCAAGTTTTCAAGGGACAGACAGGGCACACAGACAGGCATATTTCCCTGAGACTACGCCAGGTGGAAATCAAAAAGTAGGAGGCGATTAAATCTGTGCTAGCATCAGATGGGGAGAGGGCTCTCTCCATTTGCTAGCCCACAAAGGAATCTCTTCACTGATAAACAAGATACAGCTCCAACAGAAGGCGACTGGTTAACAACACCGACTCACTTAGAGATAGGGGAGTCCACAAGCGTGAGTGCATGCATCTCACCTCACTTCACTTCATTACAAGCCTGATCATATTTGCAGGTGGATGAAGAGGAGGAAGGCCTCACTCTTGGGCAGATCAGGAGATGCTGTTCCTGGGTCCTACCGTTAGCTCTGTCTGAAGTGCTCTCTGTGCTTCATTTTCAGTAGAGCTGAAACCCACACATTCACTGAATCCAGATGATCTGACACCAAGCAGGTATCAAATGCCACGATCACCTGTTCACATCTTTTTGTGTCATTCCTTCATGGCATATCGAGCCTCTTTAGACATAACAAATATTGAGTGTCAAAACCCCTAAGCATGTGTTTGGTTGTTGCGTGTAAGCACTATAACAATCCCAACACCAATTGGGCCACCCGTTGAACATGCGATCGGAACACCATTCCATCACAAGGATAATTTGTCTGTTCTGGCTGAATACGTGGCCAACGTTGTGTCTAATGATATCACGTGATGTGTTAGCAGGTACCACATGGGGGATGAGGCAGCAGCACTTGTGTGCCGATTGGGTGGCGAGTAAAACACCGATTTGCCCAAAGATGGGCTGTGTGTCTAAGTAGCGCCACATGGTGAACACAGGGCCAAACCGTTGTTCATATCAAGGTCAAAACACACATTCAGACACCCGTTGATGTTATGACTAAAGACACCCCTAGTCTGTTCATTTGTTTGTCC
>QEPC01010332.1:2111683-2136901 GCA_003113815.1 Sphenodon punctatus
GTTACTTTTCCTTGGTTCCCTGTGGGGGTTCGTTTGACCACGCTTCCCGGGACCTTCCCCCGGCTAGCCCGGGAAGCGTGGTTGAAACTGACCCCATGTGGGTATTGAGCGTGATGAACATCTGGCGCGCGCCGTTCAGACGTTCCGGGCCCTTTGCCCCCACGGCGGGGTTGAGCGTGGTTCAGTGTGGTTGAGCGTGATCTCGTAACGTCTGAAATCACCCAATGACAGTAGAGTTGCCACCTATGTATATTTTTCCAGGGCACTTATGAAACATACATGTTACAGGGCCTGCATTGGAACCTATGACACCAATACAGGTCCTGCAAGATGTATGTTTCATAATTTACATAGGTAGGAACCTGAAAAGACAGAGGCAACCAACATTTTTGCTAGCTGTGCCACCATATGAACTTAACATACCCAAGACCCAAGTGTTTCTTTTATTACTCCCAAATATTATTGAAATGCCTAAAAAGATGCCCTTTCCTTCATATATAGGGAATATCATAGGCCCTTTTAAAATGGGCCGTGGCTGTGGAGGGTGGGGGAAGTTCGGTGCGCATGCCACAGCGTGGGTGGTGTGGGGAGCCGGTGCACACGGGCACATGGGCACACCTGCGTCCCCACACTTCCCTCTGCATGGAGCAATTGCGGTTTTGGCCATTTGCTTCATGCATGGGCGATGGGTGGAGGTGGGTGAGCATGTGTGTTTCGCAGGATCGCACATGCACACGTACGTACCCACCCACAAGGGCATTCACAGGGAAGGCAGCCCACTCATGCACACTGCATGGGCATATGCGGGTGTGAGTGGGTGCGTCTTTGTAAAACGGGCCGTAGGAATTACCAACACAGAATAAACCTGGTCATAATCGGAGTGATGTGAAAGTAGCATAGCAGGGCTTCTGAATTCCCTTATTCTCCATGGTGTCATCAGTCCTTGGATTTAAGCTGTGTGGAAGTTTGCTGTGGCTGGTATGGAGCCAAGCTGGCCAGCTAAGACTCCACCCTGTGTTTTTTCACCACCAGGTGGCTTACTGACTGAAAAAGCTGTTTTAGCTGTCCAATGTGTTTTGCTTCAATTCTTCTCAGCATTTTAATGTCTGTGCTTGTTGCAGAAGTCATTTTAAAAACTGTAGTTCATATCAATTCCTCAAGGCCTGATGCACCATATGTGGGGCATGTACCATAGGTTGTTCACTCTTGTACTAGAGACTCACAAGGGAAAGCGGTAGGGTTGGTGTTCATGTGTGACAGTCACCCTCAGGTAATTGTCACAGTGTTCAAATGATGTTCTGTTTACCCAGGAGCAAGTCCCTCCTGAATTCCAGGGATACTGCTATACCAGAATGCAGGGACTGCATATAGAGTCTGAGGCAATTTGTCTTACTCGTGTGAATATTATTAGGCCTGCAAATATACAAATGCATCATGAAGAGAGGTATATAATCTGAAATGTTTAGAGCTCAAATGTAGAATCCATCCCAGTATCCAGACAGCTTGAGGAACATGAACAAGGATGGCGTGGCTCGCAAAGACCGGGGCCAAGGTGTTGGGGCCACAAACCAGAGGACGATTGTGGGGGACTAGGTGCTTTTAGATGTGCCTCTATCTTCGTGGACTTCACAATCCAATTTCAGCAATCTTATGGGGGTGGAGTTTAGATGTGCCTCCCCACACCAGAAATTGCCCGGCCGTCATTAGAAACAGCTCACGCGTTCTTTCACCTCACTTCCGTCTTGTCTGATTCAGCTTCAATTGGCTCACTCTCATCCAGTTCCCAATAGCTGCCAGGCAGCACCAAGACTGCAGGACCTGGGTTGGATGAAAGTAGAACTGAATGTCATCAGCATGTACTGATGACACTTCACTCCAAACTTCATGATCTCACCCAGCTGCCTCAGATACACATTGAACATGAGAGAAGACAAGATGGGACCCTACAGAACACCACAGGGGAGTAGAGTAAGGCTGAGGTGAGAGCAAGTGTTCCTATTCCGCAGGGAAATACTGAACTTTTGGGAGCGCTTGCAAGTGTCCATTGGTACTTTGTCAGTCTTTGATGGTTCCATACTTCAGCTATTGTCGATATCAGCACCTGCGATTTTTATCATTTACCATCAATTTTGTCACTTTCTGGCATTTTTTGTCACTTTCGTGGACTTTTCATCACTTTTTATCATTTTTGTCACTTTCCAGGACTTTTTGTCACTTTCCGGGACTTTCCAGGACATTTACAACAGTTTTACAGCACTTTTATGGCAATTTCCAGTACTTCCCCAGTGCTTAGCCAGCATGTTTGCATCTCCACAGCTGATGGGGGTGTGCGTGGGAGTGCACATGGGGTTTGGGACTGGCCCTGTAGCATCTCTGTTCAACTTACAAAAAATAACAACAAATAGCAAAAACAGCAGAAAAACCATTAAATTTCCACATCACGTGAAAGAAAGCAAATGACCTGTTTCTGAAGGAAACAGCAGTCTCTGTGATTTGTCATTTCAGGGCTACGGGAGAGGTCGTGAGTGGGTGATGAGCAATCTCCCACCACCACCTGCTAGGACCTTCCAGGCAGGAATTAACAAAACCATTCGAGAGCAGTCCCGCACACCCCTGCCAGGTCCTGAAAAATGTCTCCTCCTCTAAGCCTTACCCTGGCTTAGTAACACAAACTTTTTAGCTGAGGTGAAATTAAATTGTGCTTTGCCTTTTTGGTGCTCAGGAAGTGTCAAAGTAAATTCTCGGGGTGCAAGCCTTGTGAGAGGAGGAGACCTTCTAAGGTATCTCTCTCCTAAAAGAGGAGGCAGAGACTAAAGAGTGGCTCTTATTGTGCCTTTTAAGTTTTGAAATGGAAATGTTATATGAAAAAGCCTAATCAAAAAAGTTTAGGTCCATGGAGAAAGATGACTTGAGGAAAAAAAAAAGAGAGCAGGATCAAACACAGAGACATAAAATAAAATAAAAATCAGCTCTGGAGACAAAAAGCAGGCACAGCATGGGCTGCAAATAAAAGTGAAGCATGGATTTCTAGGAGCATTGAAGAAAGGAGCGAGCAAATACAGAGGTATGTTTAATCAGATGCCTCAGAAAGCTTTGAGGAACCTAAGGAAATAGTAACACTTTGTGCGCGCTGGTGTGTTTCTGTTCCAATGATCGCAAAGCAGATAGCTCTAACTGTGTTTTACAGAGGGGGAATTGAGACACAAAAGGGAAGGGAATCATTATTTATTTATTTATTTTAAAAAATCTCGCGCTATCCTAAGGGCTTTGGATATTATATACCCCGTGTCATGCAGGCAGTAGATGTTTAACTAAGACCCTTTTCAAACGGATGCGCCCCTTCACCCACGTGAGTGGGTGGGGGGCACCCATTTGAATGCCACAGTGGGTGCGGGGGGGATGGGTGGGTATCCATGAGGATGCCACAGCTGGTGGGTGGGGGTGCGTGCGCAGTCCCACACTCCACCCACCTCCACCCATCACCCACGCATGGAGCAATGGGCACCAATGCCGGATGCTCCATGCGTGGAGATGGGTGGAAGTGGGTCCATGAGAACGCACCCCCACCCACTGTGCCGCTCATCCATCCCCGCCCATGCACCCACACCCATTTGAAAAGGGCCCAAGTATGTGACTTGTCAGTCACCCTCATGTGCTTGTATTTCAGCACATTCTGATGAATCAGGGTCCATTTTCACAACCTGTGCAAAATCAGCTCTAATACTTGGTTGGGATCAACAAAAGCTGGCATTGCTACTAGAAGTCAGCAAGGGATAATAATAATAATAATAATAATAATAATAAAAAAAATTGTTATTGTTATTGTTATTATTATTGTTGTTGTTATTATTTAATAAAAGGTTTTGAGTAGAGCTGAAACAGATAGGCAGCTTGATATTTGCAAATATAATTCTCATTTTTGGATATCCCTTTGATTATCAAAATCATATCCGTTACTAAAACAGTTTGGTTTAGTCATTTTGGTTATTTGATATTGGCATTTTGGTAGAGTTATTTCATGCTAAATAGCAATAACCAAAAACAACTGAAATGAAATAACCAAAATGGATATGCATTTCAGCAGACAAAGGGTGTTTTTAGACAAGCACCTCCCCAGTCCCCACCCATTACCCATTGACGCTCTATGCAGCCCTGCAACATGCATGATGGGTGGGTGATTGGTGGGTAATGGGTGGGGAAGCGCTTGTCTAAAAACACCCAAAGTTGGACACAAACAGTTGTCTGTGTCCACTTTGTCGGACTTTATTTGAAGTGGATGAAATCATTAGAAATGGTATTCACTGTCGATATTCATTTCAGCTCAGGTTTACAGCTACATTGACAGACTCATTTCTATTTCCAGTCGACCATTTTAAAATCTGAACCTGACTTTGGTTGCACAAACAAAATAAAAATCAGCCAGATTAGCTTCATTCCAAATAAAGCAAACTTAATAGAATTTGTACTGCGATCATTTTCAGTTCAGTATTTCACTTAGGACTCAATATTCAGAGGCAATGTAAGAAAATACTAGGGATGGGACTTTCGGATTCAGTTTAAACTGAGTCTGAAAAGGTGTTTTCAGTTTAAATGAAACCACCTGTAAATACACCTGCCATTTAAGAGTTGTTCCGGTTTCATATTTTTCCCATTGAAGTCAATTGTAAATCTTCTCACTGAAGTCATTCGGAAATCTTCACATTAAACCAACAGGAAATTTTCCCATTGACTTCAATGGAAAGGGAAACTGAACCGCCCACACCACTGCCAGGCCAGGGAGCCCTGTCTTCCCAAAGTTGGACCCAAACAGTTGTCTGTATCCACTTTGTCGGAACTTGTTTGAAACGGATGAAATCATTGGAAACGGTATTCGCTGTCAATATTTATTTCAGCTCAGGTTTACAGCTACATTGACTTCAATGGAAAGGGAAAATGAGCCGCCCACACCACTGCTGCGAGGCACTTTTCTCTTACCATGACACACTGCTGAGCTCCCTGATCCACTGCATGTATGTGCAAAATGGCTGCTGGGGTCGTTTTGCACATGCACAAAATGGCCCCAGTTGCCCTTAACCAAAATGGCAGTGATGTCATTCTGGCCATCACCATTTTGGTTAAGGGCAACGGCCTCATTTTGTGCATGCATGTTGTGGAGCAGGGAGCTCAGCAGCACCCTGTGGTAAGGGGACCTGCCGGAAGGCCCCCCACAGCAGCAGCAGTCCAGCTGAGCTTCAATCGAGCTCTGTGAGGCTGGTAAGTACATCCCAGGGCCCATGGGGTGGGGAGGGGGGGTGGGGCATAGGGCTCTGGGTGGGGGGAGNATGGATTTAAAGACAAAACTGGAAAAACCAAACCCGTAATTAAATCCACAAAAAAACTTTAAACCAAAACTGAAACAACCCATAGATCGGGCTGGTGTCCCACTTCTAGAAAATACAATATACTCTTGCATTGTTCTCAAGTTTAAAAGAAGAAATAATTCCTGTCCTATCTCTGTACAGAAGTAGAACTGGCTCGTGCTTAAAGCCAGCTCTGGGTTGCAGCACAGCTAAGAATATAAGTCCTCTCTCCACATACCTCTTATTCAAACCAATATGGTCAAACAACTTCACACTTAGGCCGCTTTTAGACAATCACGCGGTGCACTCACGCGGGGTTTAAAAAACCCCGCGAGGAGAGATTACATGTGACGCCGCCGGCAATCACGCGCCTGATACGCGCCGCGCATTCTTTTCAAGCCGCGAACTGACCGGGAGCCTGATGGAGGTAGGTCATTCGCAGCTTGAAAAGAATGCGCGGCGCCGTATCAGGCGCGCGATTGCTGGCGGTGTCACGTGTCATCTCTCTTCGTGGGGTTTTTGAAACCCCACGCGAGCGCACCGCGTGATTGTCTAAAAGCGGCCATAGGTCAGCTCAGGAAGGAGGCAGGGTGGGGGGTGGAAGAGGAGGTGCCAAGAAATTGTTAGCATTCAGTCAAGAGATCAGTGAAATCTGACATCAACTGATTCAGCAGCCAGGAGGGGAGGTATAGAGAAAATGGAGGCCGGCTTGATCTTATCTTCATGAACCTGGGAATGTCAGAGATGTGTGAGGAGCAGGAGACAGAAAGGGGATAAGGATGGATTCATGGAAATGCCATGGAAAGTTCCACATCATCAAAACACCCTGCAAAGTGCAAACCTTTAATGGGTGGCAGCTCTCTCCCTCCCCTGAATTTAAGGTAAGTTGATGGGTCTGATGTAGTGCTGAAACTCAGTCCTCGGTTTTCCTCAGAAAACACCAAGGACCGTTGCATTCAGCCTCAAGTTCCCAAGTTCTGAAGTTCCAAGCCCCAGAACTTTGGAACTTGGCAAACCTTGTCCAAGTGCAGGGAAGGGGGCCAGAGGACAAGGAAGCAGGAGCTGGAGGCCAGTGCTAGGCCCCTGCTCCCCCTTCGCTGGCCCCCGCTGGCCAGGGAGGGAATAGGCCAGCGGGGGCAGGGAATTGGGGGGGGGGCTGGGGGGGAGGGTTTGGGCTACTTACCTTCCAGAGGGGTCCCGCGCGATGGGTGGCCTCTTCCCGGCTTGTACATTTGAAAGAAAGAACAACAACTGAGCTTGCTCAGAAAGGGCTTAAATAGCCCTTTCTGAGCATAACTGCCCCTTTTCAAAGATGGTGCTGGCAGTGTCAGCACACCAGAGCCATCTTTGAAAAGGGCCAAGCATTCCCAGAAAGGGCTCTTTAGGCCCTTTCTGAACATGCTCAATTGTTTGGGTTTTTTTACTTTCAAATTTGCAAGCTGGGAAGAGGCCATGTATCACGTGGGACCCCTCCGAAAGGTAAGTAACACATCCTGATCCCCTGGTAGGTCCCCTGTTCCCCCTTAAGCTCTCCACCCCTGACCCCCCTCCCCAGCCTTGGAAACTTGTGAGTATTCTCCAAGGGTCCATGGGGCAGCCCGACCACTTGGGACTGCTCCTCAGACCCCTGGAGAATACTCACGATTTTTTTTTCTACTCGAACAACCCTAGTCTGATGTTATGAATTGCATGGGGAAACTATAAAAAAAGGATTCATACACATATGTGGATGCTTGTTGCCCATTTGCTTTCCGTTTGGCTCCTCACTTGGATCAGTAAAGCATAGGGCAGAAACACATCAGCTATTTCGTTTTTGCAGATTAAATCTGCAATTTCAGAATGTTGCACGGAATTCCAATGTGGCTTTAATCCATGTCAGAATTCCTTCTGCCATCTTGCCCCCCAAACTGTACCTGACCAAGATGACCAAGCCCCATACTGCGCTTCCATCCTCTGCAAGTGCAATACAAGCGTCACCATCTTGCACATGTAGCGTGAGGTGCCGCGGCTGATCCAGAACTCCATTAAAACATGGATCTGATTGCATTCAGGTTTGCATTTGCCAAATGAATTGGAACAGATGAATCTGTTGAATATGGAATCTATGGTGAAATTCCATTTCAGCCCTAGGAAAGCATTTATGTGATTCATGGAAGGCTGCACATTATAGACAGCGGTGGAGCCAGGAACCATCTGCTAGGCAACGCTTACTTGCCTCATCATTAAGGTGGGAAGCAAAGGCAAAAATCATCATCTCAGAACACTGATTAAAAATATTAATCCAGAAAGAAAAGCTCTCATGCAACTCATATATGTCTCAAAGGAGAGAGAAGTTCCAAACATTCAAAGTTTGTCTTCCAATTATGTGCTGCTCAAGAGAACAATCTCCCAAAAGCCACTCGAGCTCATCAAAGCAGCCAGCACATCCTGTGGCACTTGAGCCCTGACATTTTTCTTTAAGTCTTTTATTTGCTCAAGGGCCACCCCCCATGTTAAGTGGCTTAACACTGTACAAAGAAGCACAAAGAGAAAGGCTACCCGCAGGCCTTGATTGGGTTACAGGCTGTCCAGGTGGCCCATTGTGTTTGCTAATTCCAGGTTGGACCAGGTTTTATAAAAGGAGATTTTATTTTCTCCCTCTATTTCAAGGACAAAAAGCTCCTTCACACACATGTACACACAATTGCCGACCTCTGAGGGTGATGGCGGCAGACAAATGAAATTTACTGATGATGAGTAATTGAAATTCTGATGAGCATGAAGGAAACTGCGAATGGGATGAAAATATTCTCTCCCATGCACTTTCCCCACCGACTCTCCTGCTACAAGAATTATTTGGCGACAGACCCTGGCAGACCTTTCACCAACCTTGTGTACCTTTAAATCCTGAACACAAAGTAGAGGGGACCCTTTGTGTCTGGTGGTGGGGGATAAAGGGCGTGCAGGGATTAGTAGCCAAGAACAGGGGTGGCAAATGGGTCTTCCCACATGAGGTGGGAACTCCAGAAGAGGACTACTGCTTCTCCAAGCAGTCCTCCTGCATTGCTGCTCCAACAGTGAAGGACCAAAGAGTAGTAGCATTAAGCACTGGACAATCAGCAGCTCTAGTGGTTGAATTCTAAGAAGCTGTACTGTCCCCCTCCAACTTTCTTGTGTACCAGAGTCCTCCTGGGCTTCACCTAAGAGAATTCTGCAGCTGCAGCTGAGGAAGGAGTCCTGATATTTTTCTCCGAAAAGCCTCAGAGCATTCAGCGAATAAAGTGTCACTTGGACGTTGACATGAAATTTACACGGCTGAAAGAATTCACTCGGGTCTTCCAAAGTACGTCACCATCTCTGCCATTAGGGAAGTATCTGATCTAATGTTTGGAATGCTGCTTAATCGGCTTCTTGCAAGCTGAGAAGCAACAACCTGCTTGCCTGCCAGGAATTACAAGGAGATGTGTTCATGTTTGCAACAGCCACAGAAAGCTGTGAGAACTACAAGCAGACCCAAGACCTCAGTCTGTGCCACTCGCTTACCCCTGTCCAAAAGGATCTCCCTCGTATGACACCAACTTGGGTTTCTTAAGCAAGAACTTTGCAATGCAAAATGTATTTATATTTCAGTGCTGCTCTCAAAAGCAGGTGTTAGATAATTCAGTAATTAGTATGCACATCTAACTCCATTGCAGCCTCTGTTGATCTCTCAATTATAGTTAGCTGGGTCCTCTGAAGTTTGCGGTAGTTAATTAGAGCATTATTGAACAGTCGGGCTATGCAGCGAAGCTTCATAATCAGCTGTCAGCTCAGTCCCATATACTTAGAAGCAGGTTAGTCCTTGACCTGCACGTACCAGGCTTGAGTTGCAGATGCCATCAGGAATGATTCTGATCTCCCCTGCATCGCTGCAAACTGAGAGCATCTCTACTGATTACAATAGGGTAAAATCTAGCAGCATGCATTAGATTAGGGACGATGCCTCCACGCACAGGTCTGCTGAGGAAGGTCTGTGTTAGGGATGCAATCACATTAGAGCATTCTGAGGTTAGACCGGGGAAGATACTTTTCTGGATCACTTTGAGGACTGGGAAATTTGCACTAGCCTGACTCAGTATCTATAAGGCAAGGTTCTCAATCTTCTCATGGGCATGATTTACCAAAAGATTTTTTAAAAGTCCAGAACCTACCTGGGCGCACAAGGCATGGCATGGATCAAGGGCTCTCCAGGGTCCAACTCATGGGGGAGTAGCTGCTACTCAACCTGGATACAGCAGGCTGCGTGGGAGGCAAGAGAGGCACCAAGAGAAGCCTCCTCCCTTCTGTAGCCCTATCTGGAACTCGGGTTTGGTTGAGAGGGTGGGAGGTGGGGATAGTCCTGAACCAGTTGCTCCACCAAATGCTGCAGAGGGGCAGAGAGTGAAGTTGCCCAAATGAGCTTTGGCAAGCCACATCCTTGCCCCCATTGCAGCCTCAACCACATCCCCATCCTTGCTGCAGCCTCAGCTGCTGCTGCCTCCTCCAGTGCCACTCCTGCCTCTGCAATCTACCTAACACCCTTCTGGGACTCACCAGTGGATTTGGACCCACCAGTTGAGACCCACTGTTGTAGGTCACTATAGACGAACTGCAGTTTCTCTGCTCATGAAAATGATTAGGATAGAATTATTAAATCACAGGGTTGGGAAGGACCTCAAGGGTATCTGGTCCAGTCCAATGCTCCACAGAAAGATGCCCTTTAACCTACAGCATCCCAGACAGATGCTTTTCCAGATGTTTTTTTGAATGCACCCAATAAAGTCGATTCCTAGGGATTCCTACAATCTTTGTTTGCAGATGTTGGAGCTCATCTCCACACCCATCCTTCAACAGTGTTCTTATTAGGGCTGAACCGAGTAGTAATCATTTTATTTGTGAGTATTTCTGAGTTTCTGAGGACTGGCTCCGAGTGTTCGGCGTCAGTACTTGGTAAAATACTTGGTAAAATAAAACCAAGTACCGAGTATTTTCTGAGTACGGGGTACCCTTATATAGGGTGTTTTTACATACACATTTCTCCTGCATGTTTGCTGTTACATCCTGAACTTTGTGTGTGTCTAAACCACTCACCCAGATCTTCAACATCTGGCTCTTTGAACTTCTGCATAGAACTTCTCCCAGAACTTTTGTGTGTAAAAATTCTCCTGGTAAACTGCTTTGCTCCAGGCAGCTGTGGTCACTTGGTTTCCATGGCAGCCCCTCACGTCTACAGCTGCGGCTACTTTAGGCTGCCTCAGGGCAGTGTGTGTGTGTGAAGAATGCATCTGGAACTTACTTGTGAACTTGTAAACCCAGAATATTTAAAAATCTGGAACTTTAAGGTGTGTGTAAAAATGCCCATGGGGCTGGAAAAATCCTGTATGTTGCTCATTCGAGGATTTTCTGAGTATGGAGTACCGGGTCGATTCCTCGGTTCTCAGTAAAACCTAGTTGAATACTGAAATACTCAGTAAAAACCAAGTAATTCTGAATACTGAGTTTTAGCATTAGTTCTTATTGCAGTAGAATATTCTACACTTGGTCTGTAGACCTTTGGCAGTTAATGTGTGTCTCCATGACTATGAAAGGGAATTTGTTACTAAGAGGCTGCTGGCCAGGGACTGATCCTGTGGTTTCTTCCTCCAGATTGCAGGGCTAGCTAACCCCAGGCTAGGGCCATTACATTCTGGAGCTGCACTGCAGCTAATTAATCAAGAGGACTTCATCATTTTTGTTGGATGTGAGCAAAAAGACCAATTAGTAGGGAAGGCAATAAGCAGGCCAACCTGAAAAAGCACAGAGACCAGTTATAGCCAAAAAGCACTACCCAAATTACTCTGAATTGTGTCTCTCACTCTCTCTAGTTCCTGTGATCATTATGGACTAAGATTTTCTCACCCCACACCCTGAACATGGGTTCCTGATGAGGCTGAGATGAAGCAGTGGCCCTCATCTTACTGAAAAGCAACCCCTGCCTTGAATTTCTGCAGACTAATTCTTTCAGCTTCCCCTTTGAACGTAAAGAGGAAGAATAAAAGTAAGACGACCAGAAGACCATGAGACAAAAATAAAGAAATCTCAGTGTAGAAGTTAAAATGTAAAACAAAGCAAGGAAGAGACAGAGGGTGGTGAGAACAAGGCATCCAAACCCACTTAGCCACCAAACCCTTCTTTGGGGTGGCATTGAGAAAGAATTCTCATTCTCTTCAACAGCAACAGGCAAAACGATTTCCCCACCATGATAAACCAGAACATGGCAGCAATGATTAATTTAACACGGAGGAATAAACAATCCTTCTGGCACACATTTGTCAAGAATCTACAGAAGTTGTCTGTGGAGATCATTATCATGGCACAGTGGGCAGGGCACTGACTAGGAATTAAGAGACTGGACTTCTGCCCACAGCTGATCTGACCTCCTCTGTGACCTTGAACAAGTCACTTCCTGTTTCTACCACCACACACTTTGTCTGTCTTGCCTATTTCGATTTCAAGTTCTTTGGCCAGGGACTGTAAGCTACAATGTAGCCCCATAGCCTCTAACACAAAGGAGGCCATGATCTAGGTTGGTGTGACTGTCTAAGCATTATCAAGTTAGCCCATCAGCAAGTTCCCTCACAGCTTTCATCATAAAACCCATTTCCTATTCATGCCAACAGTCAGTGGGAGATAATGTGTCCAGTTTACAGTAGGGATGGGCGAATTTCCGAACTGAACCGAACCGAACCGAATTTCCGAACTCGGTTCTGTTCGCCCATCCCTAGTTTACAGCATGTTGGACTCTGAGCTAGGAGTACTGAGCTTGCAACTTGGCTTCAACAAGTGACCTTGGACAGGTCACCTTCTCCTAGACTTATGAGGAGTCACGGTTGAGCACTTTCCTACCATACGTTGCCTTCATTTGGCTCTGTCATTGCTGGGCCAACAGACAGGACTCGTGCATGCATGTGTAATGGGTGCAGGCAGGCACAGCCCCAGCTCTGGTGTACGCACTCATCCAGGTGCTTGAAGTTCATGTGTTATTTAGGCTAGGGTTGTGGTCCACAGAACAGTTAAGAGAGCTGGTGCCAGGGAGGGAAGGGAAAACCAAGTTGGTAGCTGAGAAACTGGTCCAAGTCAAAAACTAAAAGGCAGTTTGAATAAAGGCAACATGACAGAGGGGGAGTCCAGGCTAGTAGTCAGGCCAGGTTCTAGTTGCAGTTCAGAGAGCAGTCCAAAGAGCAGGGATCATGGAAGGGAAGACACTGGGTGGTTGCAAGCCAAGGCAGGGAAACAGAACTCAGGTCAAAGGTAAGATACAGGAATCTAGCAGGCACTCAGGAATGGTCAGAAAGCAGTGGATAAGGTAAGTCAGGAACGAAGGTAGAAAGCAGGAGTGTCAGCTAGCCACAGGAGGAGATGCAGACAGATGACAAGCCAAGGTTGAAATGACATCAGGCCCTCTTGATTGGAGAAGAGAAGCCTTAGGAATATCCTGTTCCTCCTCCTTCAGTGTCAGGGTGAGTCCTGATAGGCTGAGGCACGCTTCCTGTGGCATGCCATACTGGCAAGTGGATGTGTCTGATCTTCCGGTGCTATTTGAAGACCGATGCTGCTATCCTGACATCTGATCTTGTGGTGCCATTTGAGGACCAGTGGTACCCTGACTCATGGTTAGCATCTGATCACCTGATGCTACCGGAGAAGTGGCACCATCCTGGCTGGTAGAGGGCATCTGATTATTCCCTTGGAGTTTGTGCACTGCAGGCCATCTGCAGTGGCCGATGCTGCGGGTGACAGTATGTACCGACTGATAGGATGGGACATATAATACATTCCATCTGGGGACTATTATAGGAACCAATATTTGAATATTACATGCAGAAAAAGAACTGAAGGAAAGGAAAAAGTCTGGACAACAACACTGAATCTAGTTAGGATACCTCTCCACATCTTCTGCTGATAAATTGCACCAGACAGTTTAAAAACAGTTACCACTGAATAATTGAGAGTGTCATGTCAACTCCAAAACTGGAAATCTGATTTTCAGAAACTCAAGATAATTGCTAAAGTAAAGCTTAGCATTTATCCTATAAATATCAGAGAGGGTGTGTGTACATCATTTTAATTCCAGAAGGCAAGTCTGACTTATTGGCTGAACTTTGGGGAAAAGCATTTAAGAATAAATAAGGTGTGGAGATAAGCATGATGGGATATGATTAAAACTAGGGCTAAAAAAGAAGCCCTTTTATTCTTGCGAGATATCTTGCGAGATTTCAGGTTGGGTCCGCGGACTCACTGAGATCTCACCCTGAGTATAAGAACTTGTGAGATATCACACACACAAAAAGAAACCGGGGTCATTCTGCGCATGCACAGCCATTTTCCAAAACAGTGCCAATGCTGCCGGAGTCATTTTGGAAAAGGGCAGCAAGTCTGTGCATGCATGAATGGTGCCGCACTTGCGCAAAAGGGCTGCCCTTTTCCAAAATGGCACCAATACTGCCAGCGCCATTTTTGAAAATAGTTGTGCATGTGCAGAGTGGGCCTGACGGCCATTTAGCACATGCGCACACTGGCAGTGATTTTTAAATTTTTTGTCGCCTCCTCCTCCTCAAATCCCCCATTCTCCCACAGAGACACGGCGCAATGAGAGACATAGTGGCTGGAGCAGTCAGATGAGTACATGACTAGGGAGGGGGAAGAGGGAGGGCTGCAAATGTCTTTTTGTTATATTTCAAGTGCGAGGAGCCAGGAGGGAGGGCTGTCCCGAGAGTCTCACTCTTCTCGGTGAGAATCAAGACAGTTTTCCAACTCATTTTCATTTGCAAGAATGAGCAAGAAACCTGATTCTTGTTGAGAAAAGCAAGACTCCAAGAAATCAAGTTTCAGCCCTAATTAAAACTGGACAGCTTAACATTCGCCATTGATGAGGTTTTGGCTGCTAAGTTTTCTGAGAACCCTCTGCAGGACTAAGGTGATTTTGACTTTCTTGCTGAGAAAGAGGGTTATGCAAACACTGCAGAATTGTCAACCAAAACTCAGAACAATCCTTGAAGGAGACAGAGACATCCCAGTGTGAAGGCTTGTTGTCTGCTCCACAAAATTTCCATGGATATTACAACTAAATGAACCTGGGAATGGAATGGGCTATGAAAAAATAAAGGTAGAGAGGAGATAATTTTTGGAGAAGCATTTTTAAGTTCAATTTGAATCTCAGGTGAAAGTTAGAGATGGTTCCAATATTGCCAAGCTACATAGTCCTGCTTCACCTTCCCTACCTCGAATTGAGAACAACATACTCAGTTAATAGAGTGAGGCTTCATTGAGAGAGGAACTAAGAAAACCATTAGGAGAGACAAAAATAGATACTTGGCGAATTAGAAGCTTTGACAGTTCGCATCAAAAGGAGAGTCAATTCCAGGTGGTTTTATCACTGACCCGCACACAACGTTTGCTTCTATTACACGCTGGAAGCAGAACTCAGAGAAAGGCATAAACAAAAAGCCAAGATTTGAGAAATTAAGAAAGCAATTTAGAAGTGGATAATTAGATCTCCCTTTCGCACTGCAATAGGAAAATTAAATTACTTTTTTATGAAGGTGTGTGTATCAGTTCAGAGAAGCACTGTAGAGACAGATTGGTTTTCTAATATTCCCTCTCTCACTCTCTTTCCCTTTGCTCTGTTCCTTGTGCATCCGAAGAAGTGGCACGTTTAGCCTTCAGCTGTGGCAGGCGTTCATCTTCAATAATTGCATTTGCTGCATAAATTGCTGGTGACGTGAAGAATAAAATTAGTTTAAAGTGAACCCAAACAGCAATCTCAAACAAATATCAGATGGAGGACCAATTTGCCCTCATTTCGGAAATGGGCCAGGAGCAGGGACAATGGCTGTGGTACAAATTTGGGACTATCGGAATGAGTGTGGGTTGGGGGAAGGGATGAGTTTGGAAGGGTTTTTTTGAAACTAGACAGGCTTGGCACTGTGCTGAAGGAGTCAGTGGGCTGCATGCAGCTGAGAGGGGGCAGGAGTGAGAGGCAGTGTCCCATGGTTCTGCAAAGGCAGATGCCACAGAAGACCACTGAAGCATTCCACCCACTCTCTAGACCTTTTGCTCTGGCATGTTAAAAGCACTAGGATATCTAGGTACACTGCATTGACACTAGCTGTGATCAGCAAGCCCTTGAGACACTCAAATTAATAGGGAGGATCCTTGAGAGAATCAGCTCCACAGCTTTAGGTGGACAGTGGGATTCTGCTGAGGAA
The DNA here is from genome assembly GCA_003113815.1 of Sphenodon punctatus. Lineage (NCBI taxonomy): Eukaryota > Metazoa > Chordata > Lepidosauria > Sphenodontia > Sphenodontidae > Sphenodon > Sphenodon punctatus. Next base: position 2,127,267 of record QEPC01010332.1, read on the forward strand.
TCAGGATTCTACCTAAGGGAGAGATTGCCAGCTACCAGTTAAAAGCAAGGAGTTGAACCACTAAAATGTTGGTTTGATTCTGATTGGGGTTCAACAGTATTTATTAATTCTTTGGTTTGGTTCAGACACTGACTTAGACCAATGGTTCAGTAACTGATTCAGCCACTTTGAACCAGATCAGACCAATTTCCTGCAGTAGCTCTCAGCAGGAAGTGGGACAAGAGGGGAGATAGGTGTTCTGGGAGTTGCAGTCCCTTGAGCAATCCTCTACCTAGGCATAACAGACAGGAAAACTACCAATCTCAGAGCCCTTCTATCCCACTTCTCCATCTCTTCTCCTCCAATGTCTTCTTGAGAAGTGTAGTCTTTGGGTGATTTCAGACGTTACGAGTCTGAAATTCACCCCGCCTAAACCACAGTCAAACACGGATCGCGTTTGACTGTGGTGAATGTCTGTTTGCTCGCTGTCAGATGTTCACCACAGTCAAACATGACCTGTGTTTGCATTCGCCATGCTTCCGGACCTCCAGATGCGAGGAGGTTGAGAAGTGTGGTGAAAGGCCACCACAGCCATGGTGAATGGAAGGTAACGTCTGTTTACTTACCGTTCACCATGGTCAATGGAATTCACCCCCGCCTGTGGTTGCGGTAGCAGCCAGATTGGCCGCTGCCTGTCGGGAGGGGGGAGGGCCGCTGGGGAACGCAGGGGGCGGGGCCATGAGGCAGCACGCTGTGCCGCGTGGCCCCACCCCCTCCGGGATGTGTGCTGCTTTAGACGTGATGGGCGACCGCTTTCGCCACGGGCCATGGTTTGGCGGTCCCCACAGCCAGGGACAATGGGGCGCACGTCAGTTGGCATGCCCCTTCACCCCCAGCCGTGGTCCGAACCACCCCACAGCCCGTGGTGAAAGCGGTCGCCCGTCACGTCTGGAATCACCCTTTGCCTCTCTTTCTCGGGTTGGAGCAAACACACTTCCTTCATAATGCTGAGTTCTAAATGAGGAGTTACCACTCAGGAAAAGGATCCTGGAGTCATTGTGGACAATACATTGAAATCCTCAGCTCAGTGTGCGGCAGTGGTAAAAAAAACAAACAGAATGTTGGGAATTATTCATAAAGGGATAGAGAATAAAACTGAAAATATCATAATGTCACTATGTAAATCTATGGTACCTGGTGTGCAGTTCTGGTCACCCCATCTCAAAAAGGTCATAGTAGAACTAAAAAAAGGTACAGAGAAGGGCAACACAAAAGAGCAAGGATATGGAATGGCTCTCCTATGAAGAAAAACTTGATAGATAGGGGCTCTTTAGCTTGGAAGAATGAAATTAACTGGAAGCAGATTTAAAACAAATAAGAAAAAGTATTTTCCACTCAGCGCACAATTAACGTGTGGAATTTATTGCCAGAGGAAGTGGTGAAGGCCACTAGTGTAGCTAGTTTTAAAAAGGGATAGGATACATTCATGGAGGATAGGACTATTAATGGCTATTAGCCAAGTTGGTTTGGGGGAACGTAACCTCTTACTGTTGGGGGCTGCAACAACAGGGAATGGATTGCCCATTGGCATCGTGACCTGTTGGTTACTTCTCCCAAGAGACAGAGATTGAACACTGTCGGAGACAGGATGCTGGGCTTGATGGATCATTGGTCTGACCCACTATGGCACATCTTATGTTCTTATGTTCCTATGTCCCTCAGAACCTCCAAAAGATCCTACCTCAGTGCCTGGTTGAACCTGTTATTTTGAGGCAGCTAGTGGTTTGAGGGGTTGTTTTGGATTGAATTCTAATTCAGGCTCAATACGATAGAGTGTTTCGTGTCAGGTTCAGTTTCAGAAAACTTCTCTGAACCAGTTCTCAGCTTCCAGGTGGGGCATGGTTTGATTCTCTGGTTAAAAGTCTCATGATTGGCAACTAGGGGACAGATTCTACTGCCAGATCTCCACATGGTTGGGGGTCAACTCCTCACTCTTGGAAACAGTTGGCAGACCTAGTGAGCCAGCTTCTTCATGTCCATTTATGTCTTTATCTTCTGCTTCAGCTCCTCCTCATTGGATTCTTTGAGCCGGTTTTGCTGACTTTATTTAATGAGGTTTATTGTTTGCTCTGCATAATTTTCAAAGGCATGTCACCCACTTCGAGATCGCCTTCAGATCTCCGGCTTGGGGAAGGGAGGAGGGGCCTTTGAAGCTACCTTCATTAATTCAGTCTCTAGTTTCCGCATTTAACGTGCACATGTTTGAAGTGCACAGAAGCCACTGTGGAAACATCTAAGAAGATTCCCACGATACTGCAACGTTATAAAGAGTTGTTATAAAATAGCTTGGCTTGCTGTCCTTCCCTGCTTTGTATCTTCACTCGTGCTGGATAAAAAAAAAAAAATCTAGACTATCAAAATATTGCTGCCTAACTCCGATAATGACTTCCTATAGCTTGAGATGGCATGGAACAAAGATTTAATTTTAATTATCAGCGGCTCAGTTTTTCCAATCCCCGGTTATTGCAAAAGACAAGAGACAGTTGGGAAAGGAAAAATGAGGCAGAAGTGGTTAGAAGTCGGCTCGTGCAATATTTATAGCTGGAGTGTTTGTTGCTTCTGATGGTGGGCTTTTGTCTCTGATTGTGCTAATTCCTGCTTTTGCTTTTCCTTGTTGGTAATTGCTTTTGCTTGTTGCTTTACCTCTGCTAGTACTTACAGCACATAATATGTCTTCTGTTACAAAATGCCTCCCACCACTAACACCACAGAGTATTTCTGGTAGCCCTGTTGCCTTTTTCTTTTTCTTCCCATCATGTCTGTTTTCTTTCCCTCTCATCTTCTCCCCCACCAAACTGGCCTCCAACCTCACATTCTCTTTAGAATGCTGTTTGCTGCAAGGCGAGATGCAGACAAAATTGTTCTCTATGTAAAAGCAGGGACAAAGAAAGGCAGCTCCCTTACCTAACTCTGAGCACAGCTCCTGGCAAAACAACTTCCCATGCTTGATCACATTTGTTTCTTGCTGATTCCTATAGTACGTTGATCAGGATACAAAGCTTTCTGTGCTCTATTGGCCTCAGAGACTGGATCATGCAATAGAACTGAGCTTCGAGAGGAATTCAGCAGATGATATCTAAGTATTCCCTGGTCTTCAAGATCTGTCCCGGTTTAGACTTTTTCAAGACAACTGAGGTCTGGTGACAGGAGGCATTTAATGCCAAATCAATAGCCTGTACCTTATTAAAAGTGACTACTTGTGGCTGAATTAGGCTTTTGATAACCCTAATTAGGGTAATTACAACTGGCCTGGTATTTTGTTGTGTTCTGTCACAGCTGTTTTGTGGACTTTAGCACGTCGCTAATTTCCTTCATTGTCTAATGTTTCACGAAGGACCCTGGGGAATTGTATGCATCCAGGTCACATTAGGAGAAATCTTCGACATTCAGATCAGCAAAAATGGGTACATTTTTAAAAGCCACCAAGGCTAGTCAATTACTGCTGCAGCTTCCATTATCTTGGTGAATCTCACTTCTTATTTAAAAAAAAAAAAAAAGAGTCTAGATGGTACCTACCTACCTGGTATGAATCATGCATTTATTTTATATACCTCAGAGTTATGTAGCAATTAACAGGGGTAACACTAATTAGGTTTTACATTGTAATGCGAGTCCCTCTAAACTTAAGTCATAACATTTCAAGCTTCTAATGATTGCAAGGTCATTTTGGTATTCTGCATAATAGCCTTGATGCTAATGCATCGGAACATCACATGTTTTCCCTTGGTGGTTATTAGCATTTATCAGTGGGCTCTCTGCTTAAATTGCTACTGAATGCAGTGTGGCCTAGGAGAAACCACCTGAACAGCCAGATTAATTGCAGCTAGGTATAGGAATACCAGGTCCTGTGATAAGCCACTCCACTGGTGATATTCCAAGGATAGACGCTCTACTTGTTTCAAAGGATTAGCTTTTGATTAGAACTGCATGAAAACCTAGAAAGGCTCAAAAATATCCTGACTTTTCTTTGTATTTTACAATGGGAAAGGTAGAAAACATAGGCTTATTTCCAGCTTAGCTCAGTTCCTCCATCTCTATGATCACATATGGCATAATCTCCTTACAGGATGTGGCAGCAGCATACAAGATGTGGCACTTTTATGTTAAGACACAACTCAATGAATCTCTTCTCTCCAAATTTCCACATCAATTGTTGAAGGGCTGGATAAATCCGGATCATAGTATCTAGGAAAGATGCTATAACGTAAACAAATAACAATGAGTATATTTTTATTCATCCATGTTTATTACTAAGGGCCTTGATCCTGCCAGTCTTATTTACATTCATCCATCTCCAAGGAATAGTCCTTATTGAAACCAGAAGGACTCCTCTCAGAATATGTTTCTACTCAATTTGAACATAAGTGGCAGAATCAGGCTGAATGTGAATATAAGATTACACATACATTTGAACCCCTGCATTTCTGAGATTATTTTAGTGATTTATTCAGAATAATTTTTTGAGAGGGTATTAGAAGGATTTGCCATGATCAGGAGAATGGCTAGCATCCTACCTCTAGCAGCTAATGTTATGGAGGGAACTTCCACATTAGATTTTGCCAACTAGAAGCAAGATGATGATGGAAACTCCCTCCTTCATGTAGTTGGAGGCATGGGATCTGGGTCCTTCCTATGACATGGGAGGAAGTTAAAGACTCAGGACAGTTTGGGAAGCACCCTTTTATAGAATTCTGAAATACAGAACAGCTAGGTGAGGATATGATCTTTTTCAAATGAACTGCGGAGGTGCCATGGTTCATAGGGGATGGGTGGTGGTGGTGGGCAATGTGTGGGCAGCCCATCACATGGACGCACACCCACCTCCACCCATCTCCACACACAGAGCATCCACCATTGGCACCTGTTCCTCTGTGTGTGGGTGGTGGGTGGAGGTAGGTGGAGCGCGGGAGCGTGCACGCACCCCCACCCACCCATGCGGTGACTGTACGGACGTCCCCACTCCACTGGCCACCCACCTGCACACATGGGTGAGGGTGAGGGGTGTCCGTGCAAAAAGGGCCTATGATGAGCTGTTACTAATGTATGAATTAATATCTGCGAAAACAACGGCAACCCTACAACATTGCCAATGAAGGGGATGGTTTGGTCCAACAGGCAAAGTAAAACATACCATGTGCAATAATCTTGAAGTGATAAAGGCTGAAAAATATACTTTTTTGTATTCACTTCAGTGAACCCCAATTTTTCTTCACCATCAAAACAAAATTAGCATTTGATTCACTTATTTATTATTCAGTACCTGAGGGGGAAAAGGCCATTGCTCTGAAAGATATGCCAGGAAATGTATATATCACTGTATCTTGACATTTGTTCTCTGGTTAGCCAACCCCAACCAATTCCGCTGCCATCTATAATAGATGACAATGGGTGTTTTTATACACACATTTCTCCTGCATGTTTGCTGTTACATCCTGAACTTTCTGTGTTTCTAAATCACTCAACCAGATCTGACTCTTTGAACTTCTGCATAGAACTTCTCCCAGAACGTTTGTGTGTAAAAAGTTCTCCTGATAAACTGCTTTGCTCCAGGCGCTGTGGTCACTTGGTTTCCATGGCAGCCGCTCACGTCTACAGCTGCGGCTACTTTAGGCTGCCTCAGGGTAGTGTGTGTGTGAAGAATGCATCCGGAAGTTACTTGTGGATTTGTAAATCCAGAAGATTGAAAGACCAGCACTTTAAGGTGTGTGTAAAAATGCCAATTGTCGTCAGACTTGGTTGTGATGAGGCTCTCCAGAGAACAAAATCAAGATACGGAGGGTTGTACACCACCAGTTACTTGCTGGTATCTCTCTCTGAGAGAAGAGTTTTGCATTTTTTTCTTGTATCTAAAATTAGATAAATCATAATTGAGGGAATCTGAAACAAAAACTCCTGCAAGTGCTGCAATCCAGAGCTGATGGAATCATAACCAGTATCTGACATCTTCATCTTTGCTTTGCAAATCTAGATGTAAATACACCAAACTAATTGCGGTTGGTATCCATATCAGATATTTGTTTCACATATCCCCAGGGATCTGAGATTATGTACACGTGGAGCTGGTGTACCAGAGGACAACACACTCTGTGTGTTTGAATGCCATCAATTCCAACAAATTAGGGAAGTATGTCTTCCCCTTGACCAACTGAAGTTTAGACATCTATCTAACTGTGAGAAACTCATTTGGTAATTTTCTTAAAAGGAGGGCAATATTGTTAAAAATATTGCATTTTTTGCTTTAAAAGCAGAAGCTATTAGGAGGGGAATCAAGCCCTCTTAAGTTCTATCTTATTCAAGGTTTGGGCTTTTTAGATACCATAATAATAGATCCCATGTCAGTTTCTGGGCAGGTTTTATTATAATTATAATTATTATTATTATTATTGATTGTTCAATTAAACATACCAGGCCTTAAAAATGTTGAGATATTTCAGATCTGTTTGGTTTATCTATTTATCTTTTGCTTTTATGATGATTTTGTTAGTGTGATATGGTATTGTTTATATTTATTTTGTATTTTTGAGTCATGGCGAAAGCTAGTACTCAATAAAGTTGAATTGAATATTTGTTTCAGTCACAGCAGTGATGTGTTTGGTTAGTTCAAGTGTGGTGTAGTGGATAAGGGATGGACTTGGACCAGGGAAGCCAGGGTTAAAATCCTGCCCTAGTCATGAATGCACTGGGTGGCCTTGGGCAAGTCACACCCGTCCCTCTCAGCCTCAGTTCCCCATCTGTAAAATGGGTATACGTGTGTGTGTGTGTCTGTCACTGTGTTCCCCCTCACCCGTGTACATATTAGATTGTAAGCCCACTGGGCAGGGACCTGTCTCTGAAAATCTGTGTGTGTAAAGCGCTGTGTATATGCCTAGTAGCGTTATAGAAATGATAAGTAGTAGTAGCTCAGCCCATTTTCCTGTTAACACTAGGGGTGGGATGCTGGGGAGAATACCAGATACTGGATTTACCAGTATCGCATCTCCCTGGTACCGGATTTACTGGTATCCGCATACCGGATTTTTAACATTGGGCGGTTTACCGGTTTTTTTACATTGCGGCCATTAACTTCAATGGCCGCAATGTAAAAAAACTGGTAAAGCGGCCAATGTTAAAAATCCGGTACGCCAATACCGGTGATTATTGGATTATCGGATTCATCCGATACCGGTATTCCCACCCCTAGTTAACACTAACCCTCTGGTCCTTAAACAGTACACAGCTTATGGTCTTATTATCTCCATTCTTGTCTCATTGTAATTCACTGACTTAGTGACTCTGATGACCATTAACATCCCACTGTATATGGAGAAAAGAGCTACCTTCGTAGCTTTTGAGGTTGAGTCTCTGGATCTGGTGTTGAAGGAGTTGGATTTGATCTATCTAGTTCCATGGTGGTAATGACAGCACTGCCGCCGGCTTCCTAGACTACAGGTAAAATGTTTCATGGAAAGGACTATGGGCCACATAACTTGTGTGCATGTTCCTGAAAGTGTAAGAGCACTGACGTTTCTTTTTCTAGATTGCTGGCCTTGCTGTGGACAATTAATGAACACACACGAAAAAGGGTTGAGTCCGAGGGATAATATTGTTTGCTGTAGTTTGTTTGCTCAGTTCCAACCATAAGGCTAGATTTTCAGTACAGCTTAAAGGATACAGTGATGATTTCCAGTGAATTTAATGGAAGATTCATGAGCTGGACCTGAGCTGGACTTGAAAATCTCAAACTTTGTTGCAGGTCTTATACAGTGACGAGTGCACTGTGAACACACTGAAAAAATAATACCAGAGAGATTCTGATAAACAAAAAGAATCCTCTTTGTGACACACATCAACCAATGGGGAGTTGGGAGCTGTAATACAGCCTGGCATTCGGGTTTAATGCACTGAAGAGAGGGTGCTGCAGTGGATTTGTTGGCTGAATGAACAGTGCGTTCTCATGTTCAGATAATGTAGAAATAAAGTGCATTTGTAACAGACAACAAAAGGATTATCCCCCATTCATTTCAAAGCACCCTTCATTCCACTCAGGGATTACATTTTCCTTTACTTATCTTGCAAATGGTTTTTCATAAGAGCACATGACTCATGGCAAATACCAAAATGTGCCTGGGACAACGAACACATGTGCTGCAGGAGAGAGATTCAACTCGCTTGCATATGCTTGCTGCTATAAATCAACTTCTGAAGGAGCAGAAAATACCAGAATATATCAAATTTAAATCCACAGAACAAAGTTGAGGAGCTAATCTTCACCAGGGTTTAATGAACAGCTGATAAAACATTGCTTTCCCATAGAGCACGTGTCTTTAGAATCTCAAAGTACTTGAGGTTCACAGTGCCTTTGGGATACTGGAAAGCCATAAGCCCATTGCCATGGGGGAAGCTAGTACCCAGAAATAAATGAAATGAGATAAGCCCATTGTTTGGGGGAGGGAAACTGAGACACTGTGAGGGTTAAGGAACTGCCAAAGTCTGAAAAGCAGTAGCAGAGATGGAAATAGAACCCAGGACCCTGCAGTCCAGTCTAACAACCAGACCACACTTTTCCTTAGACAGGAAGAAGCAGGGGCATAGCTATAATGGGTGCCACTGGTGCAGCTTCACTGGGCCCCATGAACCTCCCTCCCCGCCCCCTCTACCCCAGTGTAGAATGCATATGCACACTGGAGTGGAGTACCTCAGCAGGGGGCACATTCCATCTTCTGCACCAGGAACCATTCCTACCTAGCTATGTCCCTGGGAAGAAGTACTGTTTAAGACTGTTAACAAGAGTGGGGATTCGGGAAGAGGAGGGAAATGTCACCCTGAGCCATGAGATGACATGAAGAAGCAGGAAACCTTTCAGAGAGTGATGTCAGTGAAGATGTTGGCCAATTGCTTCTGAGAAGCGATAAATCATGCTTGAATTATTTAATACTAGGTTGGATGTAACTACCTACCTAAGAGCCTTGCCTCTCTAGGTTGACAGTCCGAGGCTAGCTCAGTCATGTCTAGGAATGGTTTCCACATCTGGCAGCTGCCCAGCATAAGATGAAATAAGTTTGATGGGTCTTGCTCTTGAGCTGAAGAAGCAGGTACCTAATTCACTAATGGGTGGGTAACACTTGCGTTTTGAGCACTGTGTTTGGGTACCCAATGGGCTACCTGGGCACCGATCAGGCACCTGAATACCACCTCACCCCCCAAATTGGTAATTTCCGTTACTGATTTACCAATTTTCTTTTTGGGTTACCAGTTGGTAAATTGAAGTGGGACCTGAAATCGATATTCTGGAACTGGAAGTCAATATTCTGGACATCAGGTACTCAAATCAAGCACTAATCAGCTACCAATTAGTACTTGAATGCTGCAGGTCAATTCGGGTACTGGAAATTTGATGAGTATACCAGTTTTGCGGGTACTTGTTTCAGATCAATTCTCACTCAGGATGATTTAGGGTATTTTCAGACGTTACGAGATCACGGTGAACCACGGTGAATACCCACCTGTGGTCACCGTGTCTCGAACGTCTGTTTGGCGGCCGCCAGATGTTCGCCATGGTGAATACCCACATGGGGTCAATTTGAACCACGCTTCCCGGGCTAGCCGGGGGAATGTCC
>QEPC01010332.1:2139600-2154219 GCA_003113815.1 Sphenodon punctatus
CCCCGCCGCCCGCCCGTCTCCTCGGAGGGCGGGCGGCGGGGTGCGTGGAGGGGGCGGGGCTGCCGTGCGGCCCCGCCCCCACCCACATTCCCCGCCGGGATCCCCCCGGCACGTCTGATATGGCGTGACGGGGTGACCCCGGTGGGGAATGAAAGGGTTGTTTTCAGTACGGGGCCAAGCGGCCCCGTAACGTCTGAAAATACCCTTAGTTTTGGAACATAAAATGGTTCCCTCAACCATTGATATTCCCTCAACACTTGAAGCTGGACTGATTTGGCCAGAGAAATTTAACAACATAGTGGAAAGTAGCAAGCCAGTTAATGGACACCCAGAGCTCTTCTACAGATAACGAAATGTTCACTGCCCAAGACTCTCTGGCTAGCACCTTAACATTGACCACAGGGTCTTGGCTGGGGAGTAAGGACGTTTGGTGGAAATTTCAATGACATTTTAATTTTGATGAGAAAATTTAGACTAGCTCCCAAACTTTAAATTCTTATTCAATCAGGTGTTGAAATATCCTAGGCCTCAGCACTGCCATCTGCAGGGCAGGATGTTCACAGTGTACTACACTTGCACTGGGCCAAATCTCCCTCTAGTGGCTAAGCTGTTTAGCACAGTGTACAGAATCTCAGTGCTGCTATAGGTTGCGAGTAGAGCTGCACATGGCTACTAAAATTAGTACCTATGGGTAATGCCTGAATTTTCAGGCACCCCATTGGGCACCCAACAGGCTACGCAAAGATCAATCGAGCGCCTGATGCTCGAAAATGTGATCATTACCCAGAGAAACTGACAAGACCCAGCTGGGAGCGCTACAGAGCCCAGCTCCACAGAGCTCCATACGGGGATTGTCAGTTTCAAAGACGGGCAGAGGGTTCCCCCACACTGTGCTCTGACAGGCACTGTGGCTGGGAAACCTCTTTGGAAACTGACTAGCACAGCAGAGAGCACTGTGGAGTCCAGATCCGCAGTAGTCCCAGTTTGGGCCTGTCACTTTCAAAGGCTGGTTGGTGTGCCTCCCCATCCAGTGCCTGTCAGGTGAGTTGTGCCCGGTTGCAGCTCTAGTTGCAAGTTCTCAGGTGAGAGGTGCTGGGGTGGGGGAAGTGGCTTTTAAAATGTACAAGTCCCATCAGGGTTCACTGTGGAACTGGGCTCCGCAGCAATCCCGGCTGTTACTTTCAAAGGCCAGTTGGGACATTTGAGCAGCCCGTAGAGTCCCATTTGGGCATTGATGGTGCCTGAATGGAGTCAAGTTGATTTAGGCCCCCCACATTCATTGGGAGTCCCCAAATCTTTGGATGCTCAGTTGCAGTTCTAGTTGTGAGTTCTCTTCCCCCAGGCTGCATGCATCTGGTTAGCAACTACTTATCTGTGAGGCTGCTAATCATGGCAATTAGCCACAGAGTTAATGCTCAACATTGTGCTGTTTTGTTTGTATTGGGTCTTGAGTCTTTAGAAATACTCTCTCTCTCAAATCACAGTCCCTTTTTACACAGACGGAGGTGGGTGGGGGACTGGGTGTTTATCCGTGGTGGGTGGAGGTGGGTGGGTGTCTATTTACACAGACACCCACCCACCTCCACCCTCCCACCTCCACCACCTCCACCCATGGAGCCTCCTCCAGTTTTCCGGAGGGCTCCGTGTGTAGAGGTGGGTGTTGCACGGGAGCACGCATGCACCCCACCCATCCTGCTTGGTGTTCACACGGGTGAACACTGAGCGGACACCCATCCCCCCACCCACTGCTGGCCGTATACATGGCTATCCCCCCCGCACACCCGACCAAACACCGAGCGCGCGCGGGGAGGGGGGGGGGGCGTTCGTGTAAAAACGACCAGAAATGGAGACCTTGAATGATAAACAGTTGGTCATGTTTCACTTGTTGATCATGCATGTTAATCTTGGGATTTTTGTTGATACAATTACTTGGTTGGGTATAAAGAACAATATATGTTTTTTTCTCTTTTTTTGTCAGCGGATTAGATGTTTGGTAGAAATTATGACAACACAGCCATAGTCTGCCAAATGACAGTGTCTTGCAGATAATGATGATTGGAATTTACACAGCACTGTCTTATTTCTAGGACATTACTCAGCTTTTAGAGCCACTCCCCCGCTCTGTCCCTTTCACATGCAATAGATAGACGTTATTAAGTCTGTGATTTGCTGTGACTCAAGGAACAACCATACATAGGGCCAGCTATATAAACCAATAGACCCTGCTACCAACCGAGGCCTGATGTTCAATACAATTTCCATGATCCTTAGGATGATGCTTAACACCACAATGACCAACCTTACTTACATAGATGCCATAGCCTGGTAGTGCCAGCTTCTGACTGATTCCTGTAGGTATGGCTAAACTTGGCTAAGGTTAAAGCAAAGGGAGAATGTGGTAATAGAGGTTTCTTCCTGCTTATAGACATCAAGCACGGAGGGGATACAAAGGATATCTGTATGGCTCTCTCCCTCCTCCCCTCTCAGTGTGGAGTCCACATTCATTTGCATAGGATGTTCTTTTCAGAAGGTGGATAATTTGCGCAGATCTCCATGTTCTTCTTTGGAGCCTTTTCTAGTATTGCAGCTTAACCAAAGCATAATATGCACCAGCAGAAACCCATTTAATTCTCAGCAAGAGACACTTATTAAATCTCTGCTGTGAAATGGATTCTCAGCTCAGATGACACCCATGGCAATACGCCCTGAAAGGTCCTGCCCCACTGAAGGGAAGAGAGAAGAAAGAGCAAATCCAAGCAAATTAAAATGAGAGGACTGTCTCAGGGAGCAAGGATGGCCTTAAAGAAACTAGACTATGCTGTTAAAGATGTGAGTTTAATTCTCAACTCTGTCATAAACAGACTTCCTGGGTGGTCTTTGACAACGCGCCTTTGTCTCCCTGTGAAACCAAGGAAGAAAATCAATGGGACGAGAGCCCACATTAGCACCTACCAAGTGGGTGTTTGCCTGCCCGTCTGTTCAGTGTTTGTCAGATGTTTGCCTGCACCCCCCATGCAGCCCCCACTCATGGCATCCTCCAAGGACATCACGGACCCAGCGAGCGTGCCAGTGCGTGCTAATGCGAGCTCATGCATCCGCCTCCTGTCTATTAGGTTCACCTACAGTCACGCCTGCATCCAGGTTCTCCAGCGTGCCATAGAGTCGTGCCTAGAGCAGCTGTTAGAGGAGGAAAGAGCAAGGGCGAGAGAGCTCTGATGGAAAGAGGGGAGGGCTCATGGTCACTGAAGAAATCGTCTCTGACTGTGATCCCCCTTTCCATCTGAAGCAGCACTCCCTGCAAGACGTGAAGGTCGCTCCTGCACACACACACACACACACACACACACACACACACACCACCGCCCCACCGCTCTCTCCTCTTGCAGCTGCTTCACAGCTGACTGTGTTCTCCGACAGCTGTGAGAGAGCAATCGGCTGTGAAACAGGTTCAGGAGGAGAGTGGGGGTGAGGGTGCAGGAAAAATCTCATCTTGCAGCCACCTGAGCATGTGAGCATTTGCTTTATTTATTTATTTATTTATTTATTAAAAGCATTTAGTGTCTTGACCCTCCTGCCACAGGCAGTTCGGAGCGGCTCACAACAGTGTACATCAACAATTAAAATAATAAAACTATAAAACATACTATTACACCCTCATCCCTCTCCTTCCCCCCACCCATCTCCCCCACCAAATGCCTGGCAGAACAGCCAAGTCTTGCAGCTTTTACAAAAGGAGGGGTGGTCCAGGGCCAGACACACCCCCACCGGAAGGGAGTTCCACAGCCTTGGCGCGGCCACCGAGAACGCCGTCCCCTGTGTGGCCCCCCAGAAGCATTGCTTCTGTTGGAAGAAAGGGGGTTCATGGCCAGGGAAGAAACTTTCTTTGACTGTGGCCGCCCCCTGCCCCCTATCCACCAGAGCCAGGGTTAGGGAGAGGAAAAGTGCTGAGTGGCACCACCAGTGGCAGCTACCACCGGCACATGAAATGCATGCAGGGGACTGTCCATTTAGTAGCTCTACACGCTAAAACATGTGAGAGGGGACTGAGTGGGTGTTGCATGGAACAAGAACTCCAGCGGGCTATTGTCTCCTTTATAAACACCCTAACTCTGTTAATGTTGGCAAAGTAGAAAAAAAAGGATCCAGATTTTAGACTGATTCCACCGAAGATCTCTACAAGACAGGACTACTGTAACAACTGGCTTCCTGACCTGAGCTAGTCTGGGTTGCTGCTGTGGCACAGTCACGCCTGTTTTTACCCACTGTCTTTCCCTGAATGAAGCCGGATCAAGTTAGGAACCCCAGATTTGACAAGGTGCCCATTTTTTCAGGTGTCCACTTGCATCTCTAGCTTCTCTGTTGGTATCGAGGTGAGTTTGGGAGAAGGAATTCCATAGCATAGCACAGAGGCTCTGTACTGTAGCAGGTTCCCAGGTGTACAGCAGCTGCCAGGTTTGGAAGGGGAAGTAGTTTGGTTTGTCTAGAACCAGCTATTCACTGGCTGCACCTTACCCACATGTGCTTCTGTATGGAGGTCTCATTCACTTGGAGGCAGAAGGAACTGGAGAGAACACATATAATAGCCTAACAGGCAGATTGGCAGAGGACATGACACAAGTGCTAAGCTAGCCTTTCAGAGTGTGCATCTATCATGCACCAAAATACCATTTACTGGGTAAAACCAAACATGACAGTAAGCCACTCTGGCTCACTTTGACCTGCAGGCCACTGTCACATTTGTTATCAGGCCCCCAGAATGTGCATGCTCCTATCACACTCTCCCTTCTCAAAAGGGTTAAAAAAAAGTAATTAAAGTGATGATTTCTTTACAAGTGCTGGACTTCTGAAGGCTGTTTTTCTCCCTGGTTTTGGGTGGAGAGGGAAGGGAAAAGAGATTTAAGATAATGGCCCTATTCTCTTCAGAATAAATTAAGCTCAAAAGATAGAGGATCCCATTACTAATGCCTTTCAGCAAAGCCCAGGCATTCTTTTAAGTCAAACTTTAAAGCATAATGTACAGTGATCTTGTCGAAATCTTTCCTGTAATGATATTTAAGTGATGGGCGAGTGTATCAATGGGCTCAGGCGAAAGTATTGATTGTGTATCTTCAGGGGTATTGAGTCCTCCACAGAGTGTTCTGGCAGAAGGAACGCAGGCCGCTTACTTAAAAGATACTTTAGGAGACGGGGGAGGAAAAAAACCCACTTGCAAGTAACTAATTATTCTGGGAAGTTGTGACAGAATGAAAGAAAGGGGTAGAAGAAGAAGAAGGGGAAGAGAAATCAATCGAAAGGATGTGCCTCAAGGAGTAGAATGTGGGACACGTTGTGTGAGTGTGAGATGGGGGAGCGCTGCCCCCACATCCTCACACATGCTTCCTGAGTGCCATTTAATATTCCTTTCAAATTTGCTTCTCTTCTTTTGCAAGAGGAAAAGCTGACAAAGGAGAAAATCTTCACGTTCGCTTTGTAAAAAGAGGACTTTTTTTTTGCCACTTTGGCTGGCACAGTGGAGGGAGACTTTCAAAAGTGTTGACTGCTCCTTTCCCAGCTTAAAAAAATCCTCCCAGTCACCTTCGCGAGTGGAATAGCTCTCATTGGTCATATTCTTGATACTACAGGTGTTGTGCTGAAATGGATAGCAAAACAATCATCCATGATATTGGTTAATAATATCTGGTATTGCAGTTAGTTTGGTGGCTATGCGGTAACTAACCGGTTAGCCGTCAAATCAGATTACCGGATATTACCGCATTACTGGATGTGACCATTGCTACTCTAACTCCAGGTCACATGCCCAGAGACTGCCACTGAATCTGCTTGACATCTAGAGGATCTAGGGAGTTGTGATTCTATCCAGATCTGAAGGAGAGTCAGAGTAAAAGTTATGGGTGGTAAAGGGTAATGTGCAGTATCACAGTAAATGGGTAATCCAGTTAAATTGATTAATCACCAAGCAATAACAAGACTACTGGCTATCTGGCTAGATAGTAGATATCGGCAGATACTCGTTTCAACTCTACAATGGTGTGTTGAGGAAAGGTGGGAAATATAGACACCGTTCACACAATGAGTGGAATTCTCACTCACACATGGACTTTGCACTAGAGGTGCAACTGGGCACCTGAAAATATGGGCATCCCACTGAACCCGGGGTGCCCAACTAAACCCACATGCATTTGGGTACCAATCGGTGCCTGAATGTGTTCTGATGGGCTACTCGCATGCTCCCAAATTCGATTCACCTGGCTGCTGCTGCTCCTCCTGGACGCTGCTCAACTGAGCCGGGTTTTTCCCACCAGGCTTTTCTCTGTGTGTGTGTGTGTGTGTGTGTGTGTGTGTGTGTGTGTGTGTGTGTGTGTGTGAGAGAGAGAGAGAGAGAGAGAGAGAGAGAGAGAGAGCGAGAGAGAGGAGGCCTCTCTCAACATGCCACGCCCCGACTTCAGCTCAGGTGGCATGTCACACTCACCAAAGCGGGAGTGCGTGCCATATCTTCAGTCTGACTGAAGGCATTGTGCACACAACCCGCATGCAACCCGCATGCCCCCCTGCTATGGGGACTGTATCGCGCTTCTGGAAGAGGCCTCCATGCTTCCCTTCTGCTCATAAAAGCTGAGTGGGAAGAACCTGGCTCAGCTGAGCAGCGGTCAGGCAGGAGCAGCGGCCAAGCAGGTGAGTCAACTTGGGGAGCATGTGAGTGTGAGCAGGAGTCGGGATCAGCTTCCTAGGGCTTCCCAATGAATCCTGAAGAGTCCCAGGAAGACCCACATTTTGGGGGACATCTATTTTGGGCACCCAATGGGGGCTGAGTAACCCATCAGGTACCTGCTGGGGTACCAGAAAAATGCAGGCATTACCCATGGTTAGTAAAGGGGACTCCCTACTGTAGCTCTAGTTTGCACACATGTTAGTTGTACACTGAAGTGCCACACTAGACTTATGTGGGTGCCAAATCCTCATCAACCATCACCTACTCTCACTTGCACATGAAGTTTCCCCCCTACTGCTCAGCACAACCTGTCTGAGGGAGCAGAACTTAATGTGGCCTCACCACTCATATGTTACAGGCAGCAGCAGGCCATACCCATGGTTATGTTGCACAGTAATGCCTCTCGCTGCCTACTTAACTCTTGCATGGTATGCAATCTCCTTCTCCTGCACCTGGCAAATGAGGCTTGTGCCGCAGACCAGAACTGCAATGTCTACAGATGGTCTGAAGGAAGAGCTGTTTTCTGGGATACTGGCTCTTCCTGCAAAAAGGCATGACTAGTAGAGCAGAAACAAATCCTTGGTTTTGTATTTGCGGACAGTATTTGCATTTTTGGATTGCTATTCAAAAAATATCTGCAGCTAAAATGGAGATTTGCATAGACATTTTTCCCAGCAGCTTGGTTTCTTTATTTTAGCTTCCACGCATGTAGAATAGTGCCAATACCACCAAAATATCCAAAGAACCAAGAAACCAAAGAAAGTGAACTGAAATATCCCAAAACATTATTAAATGAAGATAATAATATTGATCTTTATTTTTATATATCACCCCCCGAAATTGAGAAAAACAACTTTGGGAAGTTTCACAAGAAATGGAAAATAAGACCAGTTTGAGCCACATGAAACAGAAGAAATCTAGAATATTTACATAGTTACTTTTTTTTCTTCTGGATTTTGGAGGGAAAAAAATTAGTTGCGAACTAATATGAGACTCTGCCATCTGCTAGATGGCGTTGGAACTGCTCTATTGAGTCTCCCTCCCTATATAGCTCACCAAATAACTGCTAGAAGGTTGTGGTTTGCAAGCAGAAGGGTTTGGGTTCTAATCTTGCTGTTGCTATGGATTTACAAGCAGTGACAGTGGCCAGATCAGTGGCAATTAAATATACAAAATGCTTGTTATGACACAATCCTTCATTTACTCCAGGTAGCACCTTCAGTGCAAAAAACTCACACAGCTGTGGTGTTCGTCCCTTGAAGCAGTTGCATTTGAATGGTAAAACAATGCTAGTGCAAAACATGCATAGATTAACCTGTCAGCAAGTTGTCAGAAACATTCATCGTTGGAGTGCAACACAACTGCTGTTCAACTGCTGCACATCCACCCCAACTACAGTCAGTGACCAAAGGCAGTTCATATAGAATAGCACGTGTAGTTGAAACTAAAAGTGCACGAGATGTATGGAGGTATGTATGTATTTACAACAACAAAAACACCTACATAATCCTCAATGTTATTTCATCCATCCCAAATCATCTCCCTACTCCTGGGTGACTTGTTGGAGTCTGGCCCCCATGTGATTGCCATTGTCAATGTGATTATCGGGGTCAGACAATCGCATTCCAGATTTTCAAGAATGGTGAAGGCACTGTGTGTCAGTCCCCGAGAGGGGATGATTGTGTATCAACCCACTTGGAAACAATTGCTTCCAAGTGTAAAGCCAATACAATCATGCAACAAAAATAGCCTGCTTTGAGGTGTCAGGTTTCCTAGAAGCATCAGTGAGTATCATAGCTGCAGCTTTACTAACCCATTAACAAATGTTCAGAGGGATTACGCAAACCAGCTATGTTTGCAATAGTCAGATATGACTAGTGTCTGAAGAGTTCATTTATGGTCACTCACTGTCTCCTTTCTACTCTGGAAGACTACGGCTTTATTCAAGTGTAACATTATAGTTTATTCATTTAAATTTATATGCCGCCCTTCCCATAAAGTCTCAGAGTGGCTTACAATCAATAAAAACAATAATAAAAGTCTTACAATAAAAAAAATCCGCGTAGCCCCCTCCACCCTTCCCCTAGCCACCCCATCCCACCCAGTCATATCCCTGTCTAGCCAAACAGAAACATCTTAGATAATTTCCTGAAGATGAAGAGGCTCGGGTTTAGAGGAGCCTCCAAGGGTGTCTTTAGACATAACGCTGTTCAGTGTTCTGAAACACAGTGTCCTACTTTTACAGTGTTTAGACATATCGTCAACACAGTGTTCACCCCACACTGATTAAACTGTCAATACCCGGCAGTTGTCCACATCCAGTGTTTGGGGTGAACACTGTGTTTTGACAGTATGTCTAAAGAATGTAATGGTAGGACACTGTGTTACAGAACACTGAACAGCGTTATGTCTAAAGACACCCCAAGGGAAGGGAGTTCCATAATTGTGGGGTGGCCACCAAGAGAGCTTCTCTGCATGCCCTGGCTGTAGAAACTTCACAGGCAGATGATACATGCAAGAGGGCACTCCCAGATAACCTCAGAGGCCATGATGGGGCATGAGGGAGAAGGTGGTCTTTCAGATACCTGAGCCCAATCTCAAATTTAGGATTAGCCACTGCTGGGCATGATACCACAGATTATCTAACCTCTAGCACAAAGCATTCATGTGTTACACTATCAGTGGCTGCAGGAGAATACTCCCTTTCCTTGCTTACATCATTGGATATTTTTACACTCACCTTAAAGTTCTGGTCTTTCAATCTTCTGGGTTTACAAGTCCACAAGTAAGTTCTGGATGCATTCTTCACACAAACACTGCCCTGTGGCAGCCAAAAATAGCCGCAGCTGTAGACGTGAGGGGCTGCCATGGAAACCAAGTGACCACAGCTTCCTGGAGCAAAGCAGTTTACCAGGAGAACTTTTTACACACACAAGTTCTGGGAGAAGTTCTATGCAGAAGTTCAAAGAGCCAGATGTTTAAGATCTGGGTGAGTGATTTAGACACACAGAAAGTTCAGGATATAACAGCAAACATGCAGGAGAAATGTGTGTGTAGTCCTCTAGTCTTCACACCCACTGTGAAGACTAGAGGAACTGGTCTACGGAGTTCCATGGGGCTAGTTTTGCTTCCCTATGCTAAGTGTGAGTTGATAGCAAAGAGGTGGCTATGGAAACAGAAGAGCAGAAAAGCAAGGATTGAGTTGTGAGGAACACTGAGATGCTGGGTTGGAAGACTGACTACTTGACAACGATGATTCTTCAGTGGAAGGGGGCAGCAAGGGCAGAATAGGAGGGTACAATATTTATTTATTTATTTATTTATTTATAAAATTTCTACCCCGCCCCTCCTGCACGCAGCTCGGGGCGGCTTCCAACAATCTTTAAAACAATGTAAAAACAATTTAAAACAACCATAAATATTATAAATAGTTAATATACAGGGCAAGGCAAAACACTAAAAACCAAAAGTAGGTGGGGGAATTAAAACCCACCCTACTCCCCCTCCCTCCCAAAGGCCTGGGCGAACAGCCAGGTCTTACAGTTTCGCCGGAATATTAATAGGCTAGGGGCCAGGCGAGCTTCCTCCGGAAGGGAGTTCCACAGCCGCGGCCCCACTACCGAGAATGCCCTCTCCATCGTGGCCCCCCGCTTAACACGGGGGACCTCCAGGAAGGCACCCCCGGCGGACCGCAGGAGCCGCTCTGGGGCGCAAAGGGTGAGGCGGTCCCTAAGGTATGAGGGGCCAAGACCGTGTAGGGCTTTATAGATCATCACCAACACCTTGAACTTGGCTCGGCACGCTATCGGCAGCCAGTGCAGAGCTCGGAGCACAGGTGTAATATGCTCCCGACGGCCCGTCCCCGTAAGAAGACGAGCCGCCGCATTCTGCACTAGCTGCAGCCTCCGAACCAAGAACAAGGGAAGCCCCACGTAGAGCGCGTTACAGTAGTCGAGCCTCGAGGTGACGAAGGCATGGATGAGGGAGGCCAGGTCCGGGCCGGAGACATACGGACGCAGCCTACGCACTAGATATAGCTGGCGGAAAGCAGCCTTAGCGACTGCCTCCACCTGCCGCTCCAGACGAAGGTCTGCATCCAGTATCACCCCCAGACTCCGAACCTGCTGAGCTATAGGAGGGCGAACCCCCCCAACTAGGGGGGCCACCACCCCCTTCGCTCTCCCCACCAACATCACCTCCGTCTTATCGGGGTTGAGCTTCAGTCTGCTCAGCCGCATCCACTCCGCCACGGCCTCCAAACATTGGGACAGCAACGAGATAGCAGGGTCTGGGTCAGTAGAAAAAGAGAGGTACAGCTGAGTATCATCAGCATACTGGTGACATCGCACCCCGAACCTTCTCACAACCTCCCCCAAGGGCTGCATATAGATGTTAAACAACAGCGGAGACAAGATCGAACCCTGCGGAACGCCACACGGTAAAGCGCGGGGGCACGATGTCTCCTCCCCCAACACTACCCGTTGGCTCCTCCCCGAGAGGAATGAGCGGAACCATTCAAGAACGGTCCCGTCCAGACCCCCCAGGTCACGCAGTCGCCTCAGCAGCAGCCCATGGTCCACGGTATCAAAAGCGGCCGAGAGATCTAGCAGGATGAGAAATGTTGAACATCCTGCATCCATCTCCCGGCGGAGGTCGTCTACCAAGGCCACCAACGCCGTCTCGGTGCCATAGCCGGGGCGGAACCCAGATTGAAAAGGGTCTAGGAAGCCGATACTATCCAGATGCACCTGGAGCTGGAGCGCCACTGCCCGCTCAATAACCTTCCCTAAAAAGGGAAGGTTAGAGACAGGGCGGTAGCTGGCAAGCGCATCCACGTCCAAAGATGGTTTTTTCAACAGGGGGCGCACCACAGCCTCTTTAAGGCAGGGCGGCAGCCTCCCCTGTCGAAAGGACGCGTTCACTACCCTCGCCAGCACCGTCCCCAACGTCTCCCTGGAAGCTTTTACCAACCAGGACGGGCACGGATCAAGTTCACAACACGTGGCCCTCACAGACCCCAGGACATCCACCGCATCGGCTGGCATCACTTCCCAAAACTCTCCCCACGAAGCTGGACCAGACGGGGCCTCTGCCCCCCCACACTCTTCCCCCACGGTCATCAATCCAGTGTCAAAGTCGGTCTGAATCCGAGCGATCTTGTCTGCGAAGTAGTTGACAAACTCCTCACAACGGGCCTGGGACAATATGAAAAGGACCACAGTGGGCAATTATGTAGTTCCACACTGAGTTATGGGGAATTTCCAAAATGATGGGGTGGCAAAGAGCAAAGAGGAGAAAGAGGGGAATAAAGCAATAAAAAGGTGGGAAGAGGGAGAAGAAGAGTGGGAGCAAATTGAATGTGTATGTGTATGCTGGGGTGGGGCTAGGGAGGACTCATCTACTACAGACACATGGAAGTTGAGATGGAGCTCAATGAGAACCATTGCCCTATAACAGTCTTCATCTTTGCATGTTACAACAGTCTGGTTTCTTAACACTGTTGGGTTATTACCACTTGTCACTCCTCAAGGCAAGTAAGTATTAATGACCACAAACCTTACCACTCATTCCTACACAAGTTAATACGTGAACACAGGTAACAGTGGGGTTTCTCCACCACCAACACTGTCTGAATAGGGTCCCTGTAGATTGAGGATTCTCCAGTAAAGGAGGAGGAGACTACACAAAACCCATCCTGCCAATATAACCCACTCTACAGATCCTATACTTGTTCCCCTTCCTGTCTAGGCCTAATTATTGTGATCCCCTTGGACTTGCAGCCTGACAGCTTCTCTAAGGGTAGGGATGTGAGAACGCGATTCAGATGTTCGGAGTTCGGACCGAACTCAAATAGTTCAGTTGACCGAATCGAACTTTCGAACTGAACTCGATTTTCGAACCGAACCAAATTTCCGAACTTGGTTCTGTTCGCACATCGCTATTTAAGGCTGTTTTAAAACGAGACACCCCCATGCATGGACACTCACCATCCACATGGGGGAGGTCTCATTTGAATACGGGTGCATGGGGGTACACGGTCCCTTGACCCACGCACTGCCCACCCTGTTCACGCATGGGGCACTCCAGGAAAAGCTGGCGTGTTCCGTGCAGGGATGGGGTGAGCAGTGTGTGGATGGGGCAGCTGCGCGTGTGGTCATTCGTTTGATGCGCTCCACATGCACAGCGCCCATGCACCCTCCCACCAATCACGGACTCCCCTACCCTGTCTCGTTTAAAAACACCCCAAATCTCCCCCAGATCTGGATGGAGCCCCAGCTGCCTAGAGCCTCTAGCTGTTGAGCAGATTCAATGACAGTCCCTGGATGTGCACTGAGCACCTGGAGAAATACCCTGTTCTCTAGCTGGGCAAATTGTGTTGCAGCAGCCACACCAGATGTAGTCTGTGCTTGCACAGCTGAGGATCTAAATGCCACAGACAGGACTCAGTGAAGCTTTCAAGATGGGTATTAGAAGAGCTTGTAGTGTGTTAACATGTAAGGGCATGGGGGATTTATAGAAAGGCTGCTTGCTCTAGGGGCAACCCATCAATCTGCTCTGTTATCAGCAGAGCAGCTAAATTGGAATTCTCCAAGAACAAGGAAGGATAAAGACCTACGGTCTCTGAGGATAGGGTATCCATCTTGAGTATGTATATTATAGGATAAAAGCACCCACACCAGTTCAAAGATTCCTCCTCTCTACCAGAGCAAAAGGGAGAGGCAGAGGGGGAAGTGTTGAGAGAAGAGACCCTCATTCTGGAGACCTCGGTAGAGCTGCTTCTGGACCAGGCTGGACAGTGAAAGAGAGAAAGAAGTATGGAGGAAGGTAATGTTTGGGAGAGGTAGGAGGGAAAGGAAATTTGTCCATCCTTAATGAAGAGAGGATATTAGCCTGAGGATGAAAACAAACAAGACAGTAGCTCACGGTAGCCCACAGTAACCCAGGAGTTACCTCTTTGTCAGTTCGGTGGCTGCCAGATGTACATCCATGTCTGCCTCAAGGACATGTTGTCCAGAGAAGGTTGGTGATGCAGCCTGGACTAAGGCTTGCCCACACAGGCTAACCCAGGCTAACATTTGTCCTCTAGTTTGTTAGGCCCTGCTCAGCCCAGTCGTGAGGCAAGGTCTGAGGATACGGCCCCAAGGGGTATGCTCACCCCACCTGCCAAAGAGCTGATTAGGGTCCTGGAGGAGCGTGCTCACCTGACCTGCCAAGCAGCTGAATTGGGGGTTGAAGGTATGAGCTCATCATGGCACCAAACAGCTGATCAGGGGGGCCTGGAGTGTGCTGACTTGGTTTGGGTGAGTGCACTCCCCCGAGCGCCCTGATCAGTTGCTTGTCATGCATTGGGTGGGTGAGTCAGCTCCTCTGGTGTCCCCTATCAGCTGTTTGGCATGTGCACCAGGGCTTGGTGAGCATGCTCCTCTGGGCCCTCCGATCAGCTGTTTGGTGGCAGATCCTCCCAGGGGCCTGACCCTGCTGGACAAGAGGGGTCCAGGAGTCCTGTCCTGTGTGGAAGGCTCCTCAGCTGACCTGTGGCATGGAGGGACTTCCCGGGGGTGGGGTGGGCTGATCATTAGGAATGGACCAACAGATCGCGGTTCGGGTTCGGCTGAGTTCGGTTCAGATGTGTTCGGTTTGTCTGTTCAGTTCGGCCGTTCGGTTCGGGTTCGGCTGTTCAGGAAATGTTTTGTTATGGGTGGGTTTTTTTGTTTTTTATATGGCTTTTTGTTTTTTTATTTGGTTTTATATGGTTTTTTTTGTTTTTTATTTGGTTTTTTTGTTTTTATATGGGTTTTTTTTATTTATTTTTTTTATCTAATATTATATCTATCTATCTACACTAAATCTAACTGCTATTAACTATTCTAAATGCTATGAACTAAATGGATTATCTAATAAGTACACAG
>QEPC01010332.1:2154390-2239553 GCA_003113815.1 Sphenodon punctatus
TTTAAGTTTCATTTCAGTACAAAACTGAAATGAAACTTAAAGCAATCTAATAATCCTACTCAACGCCTGCTGTTCAGGAACAGCGACTAGCTCAGAAGGTGTTGGGAAGGGGGGAGGCAGATAGTTTCATTTCTTGCAAGCCTCTCCACCCCTGGTGCCTGGAAGTCTGCTCCTCAGTGAGTAGTACTACCCCTCCCTGCCACGTTCGACCATCCAGTGAACCTTTTTTTGCCACCCGAACGCGATCCAAACGCGATCCGAACTGACCAAACTGTTTGGTCATTTCGACATTCGGAATTGAGTTCGGTTCGGCCAGTTCGTGTTTGGATTCGGTCGTCCGAACAGGCCGAGTTCAGGCCGAACTCCAAACTTCCGACCCGCGTTTGCCCATCCCTACTGATCATTCAAATTGCCCTCCTCACCGACCCGAGGAGTATCAACGGTAGTGGCCCTCTCCAGGGCAACCAGGGGATCTGGCTTCCCCTCACCCCCTTCACATTCATAACATGAATCAGTAGTAGTAGTAGTTTATTGTTTGACCATAGGTCGTAACAAATTAGATACAAAATAAGAACAATCAGTAAAAAAACCAATATATAACGAAGTACAATATCATAAATAAAATAATACATCTATGGACTGTGAGTATAAACTAAAGTCTGCAATGACCTGGTTGGGAAGGGATAATTTACTTGGGGTAACTCATCCTTGGGTAGATGGACCCAACCCATAATGAGAGCCACTAAACAGTGAGCTCACTTTCTGAACGGCCTTGCCCATCCCAGGGGTTACACAGATCAACACTTAACCCCTAACATGAATCATGAAATTTAGCTTTCCACCCGTTCCCCCTCAAAATTATTTTTTGGAGGTGATCTTATATTGGGGTTCCAAGGTGGCCTCTTATGCACATAGCCCACCTTTGGGTTTCTAGTCCAGGCTGAATCTTGGATCCTGATATTTTAGGAGGCTCCAGACCCAACAGCTCCCATTCTGTCCAACCGCTAATGGAAACAAAGGGTGATTTCAGGCGTGCTGGGGCACCCATTGGCCCTGACACGGAATCACCATTTGATTCCCCTCCGGAATCAAAACGGCCCATCAACAGACGTGCCGGTCGATTCAGGAGGGGAATCGGGGGAGGGGGTGGGACTGCGTGGCGCAACGTGCGGCTGCACAGCCCCACCCCCTCATGCTCCTGAGGCCACCCGCCCTCTGGGAGATGGGCGGGTGCAGCGGCCAATGTGGTGCAGCGCCCGCCCACCTCCCAGGATATTGACCATGGCCCGGAATCGGCAACGGGCACAGCCGCTGATTCCGGGCCGTGGTCTGGGAGAAGACGTGACGTTACCACGGTCAACCACGGTGAATCCCACTGTGGTTGACCATGGTAACGTCACGTCTGTTGGGTTGAAAAATGATTCCCGCCGGGTATTCACCCCCGGCGGGAATTGCTTTCACCACGCTTTCGGAGGTCCGTCCGCCCGGACCTCCGAAAGCATGGTCAAAGCAATTCCCGCTGGGGTGAACATCTGGCGGGAATCACTTTTCGGCTCAACAGATGTTACGCCATCATGGTCCCCATAGGGGGATTCACTGTGGTTGACCGTGGTGGCGTAATGTCTGAAATCACCCACAGGCTCCAGGTGTGCAAGTGAACATCCACATTTTGGTGAATGCCTGGGTTGTAAATGTGCACAATTCAGTGCACACTGTAACTGTGCAGATACCTTCAAGTCAGCAAGCCAGCTCATTAGACAGGGTTGACAGTGAGCCTCATCCCAAGCCCTGTGGATCCTGTGTGCATGCACACACACACGCTATTTCCACAGAGCACCATGATCCACGCACACGCACGTTCCGCAGGCTTTGGGATTGGGCTCAGTGACACTTTGCCCAAGGTGTCAGCCTTCAGGGTTTAGCATTTAGGGGCCTTGGTGACCCCTTCATGCTTCCACAAAAAGTCTGAACCCTGAGATTGCGGTTCCTCATGCACTGAGAATCCCGCCCAAGAGCCTGCCATGTGAGTAGGATGCAGCCTCCCACGCCGCTGAATATATGGTGGAGACCAGGAGCACCCTGTCCCTGAGCATTCCAAGCTCCAGATTGAGGCATGCAATGTGGGCAAAGGGTTTGATCTAGAGTGTCTGGCTTTTCACTCTAGGTCATCTCACAGGGCTGCAGATGGAGCCCTGATCTTCTCGATCCCTTTTCAAGGGAGGGTGGAGCAAGCCTTGGTGACCCCAGAGGTCGGGCAAAGAAACTTTCTCATATCCCCTCTCAATTGTCCCCTTTGACACGGCCTCACCCTGTGTGGATGTCACAACACTCTGCGGGGAGTTTCTTTGCCCTGTTCTTTTCTCCTACACCAAGGACATAGCAATAATAGGCACAGGTGGTGCGGCTGCACTGGGGCCAGAAACCTGGGGGGCCTATATGGCTTGGTACAGTTGCATCCCCATGCATTGGAGGGGGAGAAGCTGGAGGGCCACATTCCATTTTCTGCATGGGGGCCCAGGCCTTTCCAAATTATCTATTTCTCTGGGTGTGACCCTGCACTCTTTGGGTCAAATCTTCAAGGAAGGTGTGGGTGGGGTGGTGGCAGCATTGTTTTGTCAAGGCAGAGCCAATCCTTGGTCTAGCCCTAGCCTTGGGTGTGCACCCATCATGTTTGCTACAGGTAGCCCTCAAGACTTGCAGCTAAACGGAACATTCTCAGAAATGTATGTGCTTACGGTTTGGAGTTTTCTGCTTAACATAAGGTTTGCTAAATAAACCCTTCCCACAGATTTATTCCCGGGGGCTGAAAGACAAGTTTGCAAACTTGTCTAGACTCAAGTTTACAATCAGCATATGCTAATTGATTGTAAATGGTTGGAATGTGTTAATTGGCAATTAGCACGTGCTGCAAGACTCTTAATTCTAGACTAGAGAAGGCCAAACAGACTTGGCTGAACCCAAGATTCAAAACCATCAAAATCTGGTGAGCTTCCCCCAGTTTTAAGGGGAAACTAGAAATCATGCTTGGTTTCTGCTCAATACAAACAAAACCAATTTGGAACCTAATACTTAACTTAATATTAAGTAAACTTCACTTAATATTACTTTACTTAATATTAAATAAATGACAATATCATTAACTATCCCGAATACTAGAGTTGGTCCTACTTCAATTTCTGCTGAATTAGTTACTCTGGCACTTTGTGCCTTTGTTGTCGTTTGGTACATTAGTTCTTTGGCTTCTTGGTACATCATCTGACGTGAGGTAACCTAGCAACAACTTAACAGATTTCAGTAGAACCAGCCAATAGCAAACAAAGCTGAGAACTTTGAAAAACAAACTTTTTGAAGACGGACAATAAATCCAATCGGAGGCTATCATTCAAATATGGCGAATTTGGAGCTCACTGTGAATCTTTGCTTCAGCTCTTCTGCCAAATTGAGTCCACCCTCACTTTAAACACCACATTCACCGTAGCAAACAATGGCCTCCATCTTTGACCTGTTTATTTTAGAGTGGCCTCATTGGTTACAATGGGACTCCTTCAGGCCGGAGAAAGTTGGGCTGCTCTGTGAATTAGAAACAAATGCCAAAATTCAGTGCAGACGGCTTTGTCTTTGGGAAGTTTCATACAGTTCTATTCACTAGACAGACTAATTATCCCCAAGAAGAGTTGGTGCAGTGTTAAGTCCCTACCCCCATCCCCTTCTATAAATATGCTTTTGATTTAAGGAATTATTATTTTCTTTCTTTCTTTTTTGTTTAAAGTTGGCTGGAAGCCCTACAATAATCTACTGTGCATTTAAAGGAAAAACAAAGTCCCTTTTGCAATTACCATCCCCTAAGAACTTTAGACTCTCACATTTTTCTATTAACAATGCAGGGATCATAGTTATACATTTATTAAGAAGAGACCACTTACATCCAGTGTGGTGCAGATACAGTGTCGGTGACTGTGTTTAATTAGAGATTAAAGCCGAGGAATTGAATAACTGGGGTTGCTAACGAATTAGAAAGCTCAGCAAAGTAAAGAGAACTAGAGATTCACGCCCCCCGCCCCCAGCTTTGTTTTGCCTATCTTTTCCCTCAAGCCTATTGAAGCTTCCCACTTCTTTGCTCAACAATTGGTTGGTTGACTTATTAGACCTGGGTAGTTTAATATGTATACACAGCTACACACTTCTCCTTCTCACTGGCCTTCCCCGGTCTCACCTTTCTCCCCTCATCTCTGTCCAAAACTCTGCTGCCAGGGTCATCTACCTCGCCAGTCGCTTCGACCATGTGCAGCCCCTCCTCTCTTCGCTTCACTGGCTTCCCCTTCCTGAACGAATCCTGCACAAGCTCCTAGTCTTCACCTATAAAGCTCTTCACAACCTTGCTCCCCCCTACCTCTCTGCACTTATCGCCCTCCATACTCCAGCCCGTGCACTTCGCTCCTCCTCTGTCCCTTCTCTCACCCTTCCACGCCTTCCCTGCTCCCCTAAGCGCCTTCGTCCCTTCTCACTTGCTGCCCCCCATGCCTGGAACTCCCTCCCTGTCCACATCCGCCTTGCCCCCTCCCTTCATACCTTCAAATCTCTCCTTAAAACTCACCTCTTTCGCTCTGCTCTGTCTGACTCTTTATCCTGCTGAGCCACTATTCCTATACCTACGATCGGTTTACCCTTATCCTTGCAACATGGACCTGCCTGCTGTCATTCTCATCGTAACCAAGCCAAGTACGTGCACTTGAGACCTCGCATCTTCATGAATGTTAGACCCCTTGTCTCTCCCTCTGTTCCCCTTCCTAAGTCTCTCCCCCAGCTCCTGTCTCTCAGATTGTAAGCCCTAGGGGCAGGGACCGTGTCTATTTTATTACTTTGTAAAGTGCCAGGTACACTGCTGGCGCTATATAAATGTTTGTTAATAATAATAATAATAATACACACAGTCTTAAAGGAAACAGAAAGCTTTAATAGGTTACTGGTGCGGCAGGAAGATCCGTCACCCTCCGTCTGTAGCTGCCTTGTCAATGGGATTTACAGGGTGCTTAAGATTTCAAGATCTTTTGAAATTATAAACAGCAAGACTGAGTTCAGCCGAGCCACCAACAGCCTCAGTCCTCACGTCAGCTGTGAACACACAGGCAACTTATGGTTGTGGCTGATCAGCAGCAATGATGGGCTAACCAAACCTAGGTGACCCAAGACTTCTCCTCTGCCTTCTGAAGTCAATCAACTTTTATGGTTTCAAAAAGTTCTTTGGGGGAGTAGAATTCCTGAGCATCAAGACTGCACTTCTGCTTTATGGCCTGTATGGAGGCAGACAAAAAACCTGGAAATCTCCCATAAGAACATAAGTGCCATGCTGGGTCAGACCAATGGTCCATCAAGCCCAACATCCTTTCTCTGAAAGTCCCATTCTTGGTTGCTTTGGAGAAGTACCCAACAGGTTATAATGGAGGTTATAATGATCCATTCCCTGCTGTTAATATCGGGCTCTGAACAGTCAAGAGGTTACATTCCCCAATCTACTTGGCTAATAGTCATTAATGAGCCTCTTATCCAAGAACGTATACAAACCTTTTAAAAAAAATCTGTTTCTCATTCACCTCCCAGCTTGACTTTTATCTGGTAGTTTCTCTCTATTAGGGAGTTCTTGGCCCTGCATTTAGTGCAATCCTCCTCCTCACCCTCTGCATGCTGCATACTCCGATCCTGATGCCCATTACCCCTTTAGATCTTCAGGATTCCTACTTGCCCCTTGGTGTATCCTCGTGGTGTCTGCCCTCTTCTTGTGTCTGAGTCATGTTCTCATTGGCCCTTTCTGCTATATTGCTACTTCTCTTGTTCCTTCTCCCTTCCTTATTCTCTTACGCCTCCTCATTTTTCATGAACTCTGTGATGAGCAGCTATACCTCAGTCTAGGTGGGCTTTACCCTCCATTCAGAGGGAAGCTGTCTCTCAAAGGTTTCCCTAGTCTTCTTTTCCCATTGACTTGACATCAGGTACCCTTTTCAGCTTTAGCCACAATGGCCCCATAAATGAACTTTGCCCTGTGTGCTGCAAAGCTAGGAAAAATGACCAGCAGCATCCCATGCACCTGGGGACAAATGGCATGGGATGACACTCTCCAAAAGAAGAAATGGCTCTTTCATAAAGTCTAGGAAACTGACCTGCCTTCTGACTGTTTCTCCTTTATGAGACAGTTCTCTGATAATACAACATTTCCACGGATGGTCCTGTCACATAATATATGATGGGGAGTGGATATTTTTAGGAAGTGATAGAGGACCTCTTCTTTGTTCCTGCTGTTGAAATCAATCTTAATACTACTCACTCAGCAACAGATCACTTGCAGGTTTCCGCTCTGCAAATCTGACCTTTTATGGGTTTATTGAAAACAATTCCAAAAGGCTGTGGGACACTGGCTCCATTACTGCTGGTTTATTCTCTTTTGCAGTTCTGGGGATTAAACATTAGGGATGGGCGAATGCAGTTCGGAAGTTCGGAGTTCGGACCGAACTCGGTCTGTTCGGTCGACCGAACCGAACTTCCAAACCGAACTCAAATTTCAAACCAAACCAAACCGAACCGAATTTCCGAATTCCGTTCTGTTCGCCCATCCCCAGTGGCAACACACACCAAAAAACCTGGTTTTTAATGGCTGAACTTGGTTCGGAAGTTCGGAATTCAACTGAACTCAGTCTGTTCGGTTGACCGAACTGAACTTCCAAACCGAACTCGAATTTAAAACCAAACCAAATTTCCAAACTCGAATTTAAAACTGAACTGAACCGAACCGAATTTCCAAACTCCGTTCTGTTCGCCCATCCCTATTAAATGTGGATTGTCTACAGTGGTCAGGTTAACGAAAGTCATAACTGGTGCATTTTTATGGAGATAGACAGAAGCTGCAGCACTCCATGGGTGATTTCAGACGATACGGGGCCCTTTGGCCCCGTACCGGAACCACCGGCTTCGTTCCCCGCCGGGGTCACCCTGTAACGGCACAACAGACATGCCGGGGGGATCCTGGCGGGGAAAGTGGGAGGGGCCGGGGCCGCGCGGCGCAACGTGCGGCCGCATGGCCCCGCCCCCACCACGCACCCCGCCGCCCGCCCTCCGAGGAGACGGGCGGGCAGCGGGGCCAATGCGGCCACCGCGTCCGGCCGAATGTGCCACGGCCCGGGATCCCGCCGGGGATCCCGGGCCGTGGCGCGCGGCCAGACATGATTTTTCGTTGGTCACGGCCCGGGGTCCGTTTGACCATGCTTCCCGGGACCTTCCCCCGGCTAGCCCGGGAAGCGTGGTTCAAACGGACCCCATGTGGGGATTCACCGTGGCCAACATCTGGCGCGCCGCAAACAGACGTTCGAGACACGGTGACCACAGGTGGGTATTCACCGTGGTTCACCGTGATCTCGTAACGTCTGAAGACACCCCATGTCTTCTAGTTAGAGCACAGGACTGCAGGCCAAGAAACCTCCATCCTAATTACTCATTGGACTTTGGGCAAGTCTCTTCACCTCTTTGCATTTCATTTTTTTCATCTGTAAAATAGGAATGACATACCTCAGAGGGATATTGTTGAGCTTCAGTGAGTTTGGATTATTAAGCACTGAGATCATACTTGGGCAAGAATACTTGTTGATAACTCTAATCAAACACCCCACTACTCTCCCTGTAACTCCCATTGTTAGCACTGGACCATCCCCATGGGTATAAAATTGAAGGAGCATTCTCCTCTCCTTTCTCCTTGAAGTTCTGGGCAAAGGACACATGTCTACTCAATTCTGACCTCCTGTAAACCCTAGTGGCAGCATGGCTGTCATCACAGAGATTGATGGCAAGGGTGGTATTAAATTAAAGAGTCCACCTGTGTCAATCTGATCCCCATTTGGATATCCTGGAAGCTTGAATGAGGTGATAAGTAGTGCCATAATAGGTCAGAACAATAGTCCAATGAGCCCAGCATCCTGTCACCGATATGGCCAATCTCAGTTGCTTGGGACTAAAGTACCCAGTCAGGTCACAATGGGCAATCCTTGCCTCGCTGTCCACTGCCAGCTCCCAACAATAAGAAGTTACATCCCCTAAACCTACTTTGCTAACAGCCGTTAATGGACCTACAAGACCTTCTCCAATCCTTTTTTAAGCTGAAACATACTAGCGACCTTGACCACATCATCTGGCAACAAATTCCACAAGTTAATTGTGCATTGAGTAAAAAAATACTTTCTTTTATTTGTTCTACCTCCAATTAGTTTCATGGAGTGTGCGCTAGTTCAAGTACTATTTGAGAGGCTAAATAACATTCCCTTCCCTATTTACTTGCTCCACCCCACACATGATTTTATAAACATCTGTCATATCCCCTCTCAGTTATCCCTTCTCCAAGAGCCCTAACATATCAAGCGATGGCACCACTATCATTTTGGGGCCTCATGGCGGGGGCTTTGGGACAGTCAAGATGTTGGAGCTGTCTCCCTTCACTTTGGATTGTTACTATGCTGGCCATCATTATTGCAAGGAAGCCACTAATTGGTACAAAGAATCTTGTACTCAGAATTCCTGGATTCTACTCTGAAGTCTACCCATGACTTGTTGTAACCAGCCCAAGGTCAGGAGTGTAGCTACCATGGAGAAAAGGGGCTCAGTTGTGCCCAGGTCCTGGATTCTAGGAGGGCCCTTTGCAAGTAACCTGAGCACTGTTTGGAAATGTTCAGGGTGGCTGAGGGAGGGAATGGGGCCTACACTTTGCCCCCACATACTCTGAACATTTCCTAGTGCTGCTCAGGCTGCTGCCAAAGGGCCTTGTCAAGAAGGAAGTTCTCGGAGTGAGCAGGGGTAGAATGCTGGCCCTTCAAACCCTTGAAACATCCTTCCTAGTGTGGTTCTTGCCACTTCAGGGGTCCTCACAGAGAGCCAGGATGGCAT
Organism: Sphenodon punctatus; assembly: GCA_003113815.1. Taxonomy (NCBI): domain Eukaryota; kingdom Metazoa; phylum Chordata; class Lepidosauria; order Sphenodontia; family Sphenodontidae; genus Sphenodon; species Sphenodon punctatus. The sequence continues at coordinate 2,163,310 of QEPC01010332.1, forward strand.
CACAACCTTTGTGGGGAGGCTAAGGCTTGCTGGGGGTCTTGGGAGGGCCACTGCTTAGGAAGACCCCGCCCCTTGCCCTTAGGTTGCCCATAATTGGGACACCAACCTAGGCCTTCCAGAGCCAGCCTATGCCAATCTCTCTCTCTCACTGTGCATACCTGCCTGGAACACGGACATCCGTGCAAACCAACCTTGTAGAACAAATAAGTTGAGTTCTTTAGCTTTGGGCATAATTTAGATCTATATAGTGTGCTTCGAGATCTTTTGAAAAACAAAGCAATGTTAGTACACAAAACTATGCAGATTTCCCCCGTGGAGAACAGACAAACATTTACCTTTTTGCAGAATGCTGCCAGGAGGAAGATAAAACATTTCGGCTATGTTTATCAGCTGGACACTGCACGTTGGATGATACATTTCAAGCCTCATTTGGCACAAAATTGAAATGGTTTAAGTCAACATTCAAAGGTAAATGACTGCATTTTTATGGCCAAAGGCCCCAACTTCTTATTATTTGCAACTGTGCTGTGGGTTAAATTGAGCCTTCGTGTATTTACTGCATCATCCCAAAGTCTAATCAGACTGATTGCCAGCGGGGATATTATAGCTGGGAGAATAGGTTTTTTGTCAAGGCAATAACAGAGTAACAGACTTTCGCTTGCAAAGTCTTTCATAAATAAGAGTCATATCTAATAATGTTTGCTTAAAACTTCTTAGTGGAGCTTCTGTTCTCAGATACTGCTGGGTTTTAGTCTCAGCTTTAAATAAAAGGTATATGGTCAGGGACGAGGGGTTGTTGGGAAGACGAAAATAATCCTGCCTTTTAAGCTGTCATCTGTTCGGTTGCAGAATGCCTCACACTCTCGGCACACAAGCAGAGACTGGTGGATAATATTGAAAGGATAATGAGGGCTGGACATCTGGGTGGGAAATGGAATTTATCTCCAAAAGTGATAGGGAAAATCTCTGAGAGCTTCAAAGCAGTTGAGATGCTTGTCCTTACAGGAATCTCACTGAGTCAAAATATCAAGGGGGAGGGGGAAAGCAGGCTTATTCTGGTGTTAATTGGGTACGTAACTATAAGCTTTAAGGAAGTCAGAGGCAGCTTTGTCAACATATACTGGAACCTACTGTGACATTGGATAGCTTCCTGGTTGTGAGGATACAATTGTAAACACTTGTATGTTTATTAGGGCTGAACTGGATAATAACAATTTTATTTGTGAGTATTTCTGATTTTCTGAGTGTTCAACCTTGTACTTGGTAAAATAGAACCGAGTACTGAGTATTTTCTGAGTGCCCTTTATATAGGGGCAGGAAAAGCCATGTATGTTTCTCATTCAAGGATTTTCCAAGTACCAACTACCAGTCTGATTCCTCAGTTAGTTGGTACTCAGTAAAACCAAGTCGAATACTGAGATATTTGGTAAAAACGGAGTAATTTTGAATACCAAGTTGCAGCACTAATGTTTATTCAAGGGCAAAACAAGGGTCTCGATCTCCCTCAAGACCCCCCCCCCCCTGCAGTCCCACTCCATGATCTTGGGACTGGCTCCCATAGTTTCCCACCAACTCAGGAAGGGAAGGGCTGGAGAGGGATATCTTCTGTTGTTGGGGAAGGAATTTCATCAGCAGCTGCTAAGGGAACCCTAATACTTGGGAACTGGGGAAGAGATGCTTCCATTTGAGGATCTGATAGAGATGCCACCCTATCCCATCATTATGATTGGAACGGAAATGAATATCTGTTTCATTAAATGTGGTTAATAGCCAATATTCTGGATAGTCAAATGGTTAACCAATCGGTAACTAAAAGTTGGGATGACTAACCAACATTCCAAAATTTCAGTGAATACAATTATCAGTAATCAGTTTTCAAAAATATTGATTAATACTGTTATTAGTTAACCGACTTTCCACAATTCTAAATGGTTCTGATAACCAGATCACTAATGGGAAACTGAATTAAACTTGAAAAGAGGTGTGGAGGTGAACATGGAAAGAATTCTGGGCAAGCAGAATGAGATGGTAACTGCAGGACAAAAGGGAAATGGCAACATGAAATTGGTAATATCAGTAATGGCCATGATCCCAAAGGCTGAGAAGCCCCATGCACATTGATTAGGGGATATGCACACCAACTGTGCTCAGACCACATGCATGTTGTGCTTTGGGCCCTGGTTGAACTTACACATCCCAGCAACCCATGCAATTCCTGCATGGTTTCCTCTGTTCTCCGTGGCACTCAGAGGGTGATTTCAGACATGACGTGGTGCTAGTCGCCCCGGCACAGAATCACCACGGGGATTTCCCGCCGGGATCACACCGGCACATCCAACAGACGTGCCTGTTGATCCCGGCAGGGAATTGGGCAGGGGGCGGGGCACGCGGCACAACGTACAGCCACATGCTCCCCCCCCCCATGCTCCCTCGCCACCCGCCCTCTGGGGAGACGGGCGGGCGCCGCGGCCAATGCGTCGGCAGCGCCCGCCCGAATTGACCACAGCCCGTAATCCCGCCGCGGATTCTGGGCCGTGGTAGTCGTCCAGACGGGACGGGCCCCTTCATCGTGGCGGGGAATCACATTCACCACGCAATCGGGGCCGGCTCCGCCAGTTCCGCTGATCGTGTGGTGAATGTGATTCCCTGCCGCGATTGATGGGAGTGAACATCTGGGGGGGAACTTCTGTTCCCCCTTCAGACGTGACGAGACCTTTCTCGCCCGGTGGGAATCCACCGTGGTTGAGCGTAATCTCGTCACGTCTGAAAATACCCAGAGTCCTAGCTGCTTGGGATCGCACCCAATATCAGTAAATCAGGTATACCACCAGTTAACAAGCAGTTACTGATTAGTAAATGACCATCATCATATCGGTACCCATGAATCTGATGGCTACCAATATTCACACAAATAACCATTTCAGATTTCTATTTGTTTGTTTGTTTGTTTTGGGTTTTTTTTTTATTCTGCCATTTCCTGCAGGCTCAGGGAAGCTTACAATTCTTCCAAAATATATCAATAAAAATGAACCATATGGTGTTCCAATTAATTAAAACCACTTCTCCCCACCCACAAAACCCTATCCCTGTCCACCAAAAGCCCAGCCAAATAAATAGGTCTAACATTGCCTTCTAAAGAAGTTCAAGCTCAGGCTTTGGCAAACCTCCAGGGGAAGGGAGTTCTAGAGAACATCTATAATACAATAGCTTGTCTATAATAACCAGCTATCAACTAGAGCTTGCCAACATTTTCCAAAGGAAAATGAATTGGATGAAAGTCTGCATTTTTAATATACCCAAAATATTGGGGAAAGGTTTTCACCAGTTTTGTTTTCCAGATTTCTGAAGAGTGCTTGACATCCTCTGTGGACATTTTTTCTGCTTTGGTTATTGGGCATCCAAATAATTTTCAAAAGCAGAAAACTGAGATTTGGCAGTTTCAATTGCATATCCAAACATACTGAAAAAAGTGAAAAGTTAGGATTTCATGCAGCTGAAATTTTTTCAATGATTTGAGTTTTGGGAAAGCAAATGGGGGAATAAAGGTTTTGTTCAAAGCATTACAAGATAAAATATTTGTCACTGTTTTGATTTCTTTCTCCCACAGGAACCCAATCTCTAAATTTTGATCAGTTTTGGCAAGTCTCTATCTACGTTAGCCTGATTGTTTTTATGGAGGGATTTTGACAAACAACAGAGACACCATCATTCTTCTTCAGCTATCTCCCTCGAGGTGAAAGCCTCCAGGGAGACCTTGGGGGCGGTGTTGGCGAGGGTAGTGAACGCGTCCCTTCGGCAGGGGAGATTGTCACCCAGTCTCAAGGAGGCGGTGGTGCGTCCCCTGCTGAAGAAGCCATCTTTGGATGTGGAAGCTCTCGCCAGCTACCGACCTGTCTCTAATCTTCCCTTTTTAGGGAAGGTTATTGAACGGGCAGTGGCACTGCAGCTCCAGGCGCATTTGGACAGGATTGGTTTCCTGGACCCTTTTCAATCTGGGTTCTGCCCCGGCTATGGTACGGAGACAGTGTCGGTGGCCTTGGTGGATGATCTCCACCGGGAGATGGATGCAGGATGTTCAACATTCTTGATCCTGCTATATCTCTCAGCTGCATTTGACACCGTGGACCATGGGCTGCTGCTGAGATGGCTGCAAGACCTGGGGGGTCTGGATGCGATTGTCCGCTCATTCCTCTTGGGGAGAAGCCAGCGGGTGGTGCTGGGGGCTGAAACATGACCTGTGGCATTTGATCTATTATTTAATGTATATGTGCAGCCCCTGGGGGAGATCGTGAGAGGGTTCGGGGTGCATTGTCACCAATATGCTGACGATACTCAGCTGTACCTCTCGTTTTCAACTGACCCAAGTCCTGCTGTCTCATTACTTTCCCAATGTTTGGAGGCCGTGGCGGATTGGATGCGGCAGAACAGACTGAAGCTCAATCCTGACGGAGGTGATGGTGGTGGGTAGGACGAGGGAGGTACTGGCTCCCCTGGTGGGGGGGTGGTGTCCCGCCCTCCTGTAGCCCAGCAGGTTCGGAGTCTGGGGGTGGTGTTGGACTTGGGGCTCCGGCTGGATTGGCAGGTAGAAATGGTGACTAAGGCCGCCTTCTGCAAGCTGTATCTGGTACGGAGGCTGTGTCCATACATTTCCAGGTCCGACCTGGCCACCCTTATTCATGCCTTCATCACCTCCAGGCTAGACCACTGCAATGCGCTGTATGTGGGGCTTCCCTTGTTTCTGATTTGGAGGCTGCAGCTGGTGCAGAATGCGGTGGCCCGTCTCCTTACGGGGACGGGAAGGCAAGAGCACATAACACCTGTGCTCCGTACTCTGCACTGGCTGCCTATAGCATACTGAGCCCGATTCAAGGTGCTAGTGTTGATCTATAAAGCCCTGCACGGTCTGGGCCCCTCATACCTTGGGGACCGCCTCGCCCTCTGTGCCTCAGAGTGATCCCTGCGGTCCACCGGGGGCGCCTTTTTGGAAGTCCTCCATGTAAAGCGGGGGGGCACAATGGAGAGGGCGTTCTTCGTGGCTGGGCCGAGGCTCTGGAATTCCCTCCCGGAGGAAGCCCGTCTGACCCCAGGTCTGTTGACATTTCGGCGAGCCTGCAAGACCTGGCTGTTCACCCAGGTCTTTGGAGGGGAGGGTGGGGTAGGGGGGGGATTGTATTTTTAAAACATTGATTTAATGAATTTTGTTGTGTGTTTTTATGGTGTAAGCTGTCCCGAGACGCCGTAGGCATGAGGGGGCGGCTAACAAATATTTATAAATAAATAAATAAATAAAAATCTTCCAGCTCTTTCCTTCTCCTTCTGGAACTTCATGGAGGAACTTGCTGGTATACCAAACTACGGAGCACTTGAGGAGTGCTGCTGCTTTGGCCAACTATAGATCAAGAAAGCAATCTTCATGATACTCTCAGTTTGTAGGTCAGTAGAGGGCTAACATAGTGACCATGGGAATTCGACAGACAATCAGCTTTATTAGGAGTTAAACCAAGGCCTAAAGAAGACTGGACCTACGGCACTGAATTCGAACCAAAGGAAAAGAGGGAACCATGAGAGAAGTCATTCCCCTGTGGTGCATTTACGCTGGCTTCCATTGCTCAATAAATAGCAGTGCAAGTGCTAGATGGAACCATTGATCTCCCACATAGCAGAGTAACATGTAGCAGTCTAACTGCAATGTGGAGAAGACATGGAGGTAAAAAATATTCCTTGGTATGATTGCAATGTGTATGCCAAGAATCAACAAATAGCCCTGTGTGACTCTGAGATCCGCAGCCTCCAAAACTCTTTGGAGAAGGAATCTTCACACTTAGTACTGAAAGACAGCCACCTCTGCGCTGGGATATATCAGGCATGGAAAGAGTATGCAGCAACACTTCACAACCCTTTTGGACAGGAACTGAATGACAGAGCTGCAGCAGTCTGAAACCGGAGGCCTAATTTTGGAACTAAGTGTAGAGCTAGCCATTGCCAGTGGATACATTGTTTAACTTAGGGTGAAAACAGACATGACGCTAACCACCCTTTAACCACCCTTGGTGGTCATTTATGCATGTTTCAGGGCTGCATAGGGCACCAATACAGCCCTGCAACATGCATAAATAACCACCAAGGGTGGTTAGCGGTTTGTCTGCTTTCACCCTTAGAAGGCCAGGGTTCAAATCCCATTATATTCTTCAACTCACTGGGTGGCCTTGGACAAGTTGCTCTCTCTCAGTCTCAGTTCCCCATCTGTAAAATGGGAATAGTATTGACCTACCCCACAGGGGTTTTGTGAGGGTCGATTAGATAAGGATTGTAAAGTACTAGATAATGGGTGAACTGGAGAAGGGTGAATACCAAAAGTACTATATAAATTATTAATAATAATAAGCGAAATCTCATGATCCAAACTGGGATCGCACTAGGCAACTAGGGTGACTATTCTGAATTCTGGCTATAATACTAAATATTCAGCTACTAGAATGACTCCCATGGAACATTGCTTGGCTCGTCCCTTATACACAGACCCAGGTCATTTAACTTATGACCTAGGGAGAAACCTGCATCCAGATCTGGTTGTTGGGGCAGAAGCATAGCTAGGCTGGGAATGCATTCCCCTGCCCTCCTTCCCAGCAGCAGGAGACACAGCTGCACCGGTGAGTGTGGTCCCTCAAGGCTTGTGGGCCGCAGTGCAGTTGTACCACCTATACCCCTTGGTGTGGGGATCAGAGGACAGGATGCCATGACGGCTGATGCTTGTAAGCAATCCAGTAAGAAATGGAGGCAGCGTAGTATTATCCCTAGTCTTATGAGCAGAGAGCCAGCGAAGTGGATTTGAATAATGTCCGTATGAGTGAACCACGCTGTGCAGGGCACGACGTCTGCTGGCTCACGGTGTTATAGAGGGGCTAGGGCACTGATGCAGAATTTCTTGATGCAAGTGCGTAAATGTCAGCAAGCAGCATGGAGATGAAACAGGACTGACAGACGGAGCCATCCTGGTTTTTGTTTGTCTTCAAAGTTGTCAGTTCAGGTCTCCAGGTCAGAAATCATTTTTATCTGCTAAACCATATGCTTTGTAGAACAAAACGCCTGGCAGACTTCAAGGCAGATGTATTTTAAGGTGCACAATAACATGCTGAACATCTCCAGACACTCACTTCCTATTTATTATTACCATGCAGCAGAAAAAAGGTTTTATTCTATGCCTGTCCTGCTGGGTTGTGTCCCCCCCTCCCCCCTAAAGATTTACAGTTTTCTTCCCCAACGTTACCATTTATTAACATACACGTCTATAAAAAAAATCAATACAGAGAAAAGAAAAGGCAATCTTGGCTTCCACAATAAAGGTATTTACACACAGAACATCCTTCAAGAAACTCGTCATATCAGCTTGTAACAACAGGATAAATCCAGTATGTTAAGACGCTGCCAGCTGAAAAATTCTAGAAGCCCTGGCATTTGTTAGCCAGCCCGTTAACCCTTGAAGGACACACAATGATCAGAAAGACAACTTTGAGGCACTGAAATGCAGCCAGCTCTGAAGTAGGACATGCCACATGTTCCCAGCTAAACGTATCATTCAGACAGGAAGCAGAGAATGCCATTGCTTTGCTAAACTGCTGAGTGTTGTTTTAAGTGCAGCTGCCATGTTGGTCCCAGTTGGTGCTAAAACAACTAGCCATGGCTATTCATATCCGTCAATTTCACTTGATTTGAGTACTGGCCAAACCGATAATGACTAGGGTTGAAATGAGCAGCTAAATTGCTACTTATGAGAAATTCTGCCATCTTGGGAAATGGGATAAATTTCTCTACCATTTACTGATACTAATATGATTTCTCGACTCTCAAAATTCCATGAGATACCATCACGATTTTCCAACATTTCATTTACTGTTACCATTCAATGACAGTTTACCACATTGCCTCCTACCCCCTGCCTCACCTTCACAGATCTCCATTATTTCCAATTGGTATTCATGTTGCCTCCATTGTTTCCAATGGGCGTTCCTTATCATTCGTTTTAGTATGTCTCCAGTCCAAACAGGAAAAAGAGCTGAGAATCTCAAACTGGGCTGCCGTAAGGGTGGTGGGCTGATCACATGCCAGAATGGCAGAGGATTACTAAAAAGCCCAATTCATGCCACCCACATACAATCCCCCCACCACACTGCCCACTGGAAAAAGAAAAAATACTGGCCATGCCCATAATGAGATTTTAGCAAAATGTGAGAAACATAGAAATAATATACGCGTGAGAGTACCATATTACATAACATACAACTAAGATAGACTTGTGCATGACATGCACCCACCTACACCTAGCAGCCGCTGTGAAGTCACCAGCAAAAGCAAGGGGAAATGGCACTGCATTTAAAAAAAAATAATCCCCCAGCAACCAATCAGAATTGTCCCTCCAGATTGCTGACCAATCTGCAACTGGATTGGAGATTTGTAAAGGTATCTGCAAACCAACCAATGAGTGGCAAGGAAGTACAAGGAAGAATGGAATGCAAATAAGATAGAAGAAATACAGTTACATCAGTATTATGTCTCGGGATTTGAAATTGTCAATAAAGCAGCAAACGGTGAGTATTATTCTGGTAAACATTGTCGGTAAATTAGGAGACAATATATTGATCAAGACTTTGTCGATTACTGATTGTTCGTTAATTCTACTGAGACAGGATCAGGAACTGGGATTTCCATGGAAATTCCCATTTGAGAGAATTCTTGTTTCAGTCCTAATAATGTCAGCTATTCAGGTCCATCTTCTTCACTGGATATCTGTTTTTGGTTTCTGGGCCATACATTGTCGGCAGAAGGAGGGGAGGTCTGGGGACACCTGGGCCTCCTCTGGAAAGGAGTTCCACAGCCTAGGTGTGGCCACTGAAAATGCCCTCTCCATAGTCGCCCCCCAAGCCCCTCAGGAAACCACAGCAGACTGCAGGGGTCGATCCAGAAGCTGGGGGGCCGGCTTCTGGATTCAGGAAAACAAGACACACTATTTGTCTTGGCCCTAATCCCAATGAAAGAGACAGCATACAGAGTTAAGAGGATGCATTTTAATGGACCCCCTTCTGTTGGTGCGTGCAAACTTTAGAGTGTCACAAAGTTCTTGTGAACATTCACCAAAAGAAATTGGCGTAATAAAAGGTATCATCTTAACTACTTTGCCTCCTGTATCGCCAAATTAAGTTTTCCAATATGTTGGTCAGCACTGCAAATGGGCCACTTCATCTGTGAATGTGGGTCACAATTCTATCTGAAATCCGATTTGCTTCACAGGACTCTTGCTGTTGGGGATCACCAGATGATATTTAAGACTCAAAATGGAGCCATATAGGCAGCATTTGGGTACCAGGGTTCTAAATTATTGAAGGAACTTCAGTTAGAAGAACAAAACAGTACTGAAATAGTTGACTGTTGCTAGTTCTTTTAACACACACAAGGGCTTCTTACACAAAAGATGGTACCACCAGAAGCACAGCACCACCTAGCACTGTACCAAGATCCTTGAGTGAATCCAAAAAAACATAGCTGCCTACTAGGTCCATACATTTTCCTGCAACCTTGAGATAGGACAACTCTATCCTGTTCAGAGACTCTCAGGCCAGCTTTACACAAACACTCAGCAAGCATCTTGTAGGCACAATGCATGCTGAGCTTTGAGCATCTGGTGCTGCATAAAAAGCAATTGGGGAAAAAAAGAACTAATAGAAAAGAACTATTCGTTTAATTTTTTATTCAAATTTATACCCTGCTCTTCCCCTAAGGCTCAGAATGACTGAAGTGGGGGGAGATAGTTACCACTCCTCCAGTTCTGACCCAGCATCTTCATGTTTTTGGAGTTACTCCAGTATGTCCCCAGATTTTGCAGAAGCACTTGGATAAAGTAGGGAAATTTTTACTACGAAGGAAAGAGGGGGAAGAGTGGGATGGGTGGGATGAAGAGGCTCTCTCACCCCCTTTCTGACATGGCTCCACGCCCTGAGGACCATTCTAAATCACTCCAGCCCAGAGGACATGTGATAGTAGGGATGGGCAAATGCGGTTCGGAAGTTTGGAATTTAGATCAAACTTGACCGTTCGGTCGACCGAACAGAACTTCTGAACCGAACTCGATTTTCGAACCAAACTGAACCGAATTTCCAAACCCGGTTTTGTTCACCCATCCCTAAAAGATAATATTCCATTTAGTTGAATGGGGTTTGAATTTCCGAACTCTGTTTGGAAGTTCAGAGTTTGCACTGAACTCGAATAGTTCAGTCGACCGAACCGAACTTCCGAAGTGAACTCGATTTTCGAACTGAACCGAATTTCCGAACTCGGTTCTGCTTGCCCATTCCTATGTGGTAGAACTGAATTGGGTAGTTCATATGCTGCCCACGGGAAATACCCACAATTTTGAGTACCGTGTCAGGTGCTCAACAAACAGTCTACCCAAGTGCCTATTGGACACCCAATTACCTCAAAATTCCAGTATTACCATCCCTGGATTACCGGTTTACCATTTTACCGATTGGTAAAATGGTAAATCGGAACAAAAGTCAGGATGGAAAGTCAAAAAAAGTCAGCACAGAATTGTCCCTTTCTTCCACTTCCCTTGCATCAAAGCTTCTAGGAAGGTGGCAATGCTAGGGAGAGTGGGTGATTTGTGGTTAATGACACAGTGGCCATCGGACTATATTGTGCTGAACACACAGTGAGGAGCAAAGGGGAAAAAACAAAGGCAAAACCTAGGGATGTGCGAACAGAATGTGGTTTGGACGTTTGGTTCAAAACCCGAGTTCAGGTTCGATTGTTCGGTTGGGTGGAGTTCAGTTCGTCCGAACTTGGCCGAACATTTGAAAATAGTGCTATTGATACCGATACCGAATTCGAAGATTTTTTTCATTATCGGTATCATACCGCCTCGAACCGACTTTGGTTGGGAGAGTGCGGGGTATAAATTAAAGATGAAATGAAAAATGAAAAAAAAAATTGGCCCTGAAACAATCCCTGGTCTCCACCCCTGGTGCCAGGAAGTCTGTTCCTCAGCTGCCTCCCCCTTCCAGTCACATTTTCCCTGCCCGAAGTCACGTTTTTCCTACCCCCAAACTCATCCGAACTCACCCGAAAATGACCGAACTGTTCGTCCGTTTTTTAGTTCAGTTTGGACGTTCAGTTCGGATGTCTGAACAGACGGAATTCAGTCCGAACTCCAAACAACCGAACCGCGTTCGCACATTCCTACGAAAACCCACAACAAGGCTAAAAACATGCCAAAGCTAGATACATTTCAAAAGGGAAGCTAAAACCATGGAACCATCCAATAGCCTTTAAAAAATTAAAAAACACAGTAAAATCAGGCTCATTGGCCAGAAACAGGACAAGGTGGACAGGGGCAGTGGGGTGGGGTTGGCTCTGTAAAAACACACAGCATGCAGCAGCACTTCCTCCTGATGATTTTGACAATAAGAGCTCTTCCACAGCTGAATCACAGGCCTCATGTCATGCAGCTTAGCCATCCGACACTCATCCCAAATGGACTGCCAGGCACAGCATGACATGGGACTTAATAAAAATCACTAAAAGAAACCGCTGCAAGGTCATGAGTCAGCGGACTGAGCAGTGCTTCAGCTCACTCACGGTCCTGATCCTCACATGCCCGGGAATCCAGCAAAAGAGCACGCAGGTGCCATAGGACCAGAGGTGATACAACTGTATAGCTATGATATTAAATAAATCCATTAAATTTGGGGTGGTACTTAGTGACTGGAGATTAGCAAATTCTGTGCCTGTCTTTAAAAAAGGGAGTAGAAGTGACCCAGGTTAGGGGTGGGACATCAGGGCAAATACCGGGTACCGGTTATACCGGTTCCTAGATTTAAAAAGCCCAGTTTACTGGATTAATACCCGTTTACCGGTACTGGATCTTTCCCATTGATTCAATGGGGAACTGTGTCCCCATTGAAATCAATGGGGAAAAAAACCCCTCCCCCCTCCCACTCTCAGACTGTGCGGGTGGAAGGGGGGACACCCCCCACCCACTCTGCCCAGCCTGGATTTTTAAAAGAATTCCCCTAAGTCCCCTAGTGCGCCAGGCTCCGGGCCGCCACCGGCGACCCAGAGCCAGCACCAGCCAGCAGCAGGTAAGTAGTACTGGTACTGTACTGATCCCTGGGGTGGTGGGTGGTTTAACACACACCCCACCCCAGGGATCACCCTACCTCCCCACCCAGGGATCGCCCACCTTGAGCTCCGGGCGGAGGTGGTCCGGAGGCTTCAGTGCTGGCTGTGGCTGCCGGCTTCAGCATGCTACTAGGCCTTCCGGGGAACTAGAAGTTCCCCGGAAGGCCTAGTAGCATGCTGAAGCTGGCAGCCACAGCCAGCACTGAAGCCTCCGGACCACCTCCGCCCGGAGCTCAAGGTGGGCGATCCCTGGGTGGGGAGGTAGGGTGATCCCTGGGGTGGGGTGTGTGTTAAACCACCCACCACCCCAGGGATCAGTACAGTACCAGTACTACTTACCTGCTGCTGGCTGGTGCTGGCTCTGGGTCGCCGGTGGCGGCCCGGAGCCTGGCGCACTAGGGGACTTAGGGGAATTCTTTTAAAAATCCAGGCTGGGCAGAGTGGGTGGGGGGTGTCCCCCCTTCCACCCGCACAGTCTGAGAGTGGGAGGGGGGAGGGGTTTTTTTCCCCATTGATTTCAATGNTTTTTTGTGGTTTTCTTTTACATTGCGGCCATTCATTTGAATGGCCACAATGTAAAGAAATCCGGCACGGGGCGGGATCCGGTACCGGACCCAAAATACCGGAAATAATCCGATACTGCCGGTACACCAAAATACCGGCAGTATCGGATACCGGATCATCCGGTAGTCCCACCCCTAGTAACTATAGACCTGTTCGCCTAACCTCTGTGGTATGTAAGAGTGGGTACAAAGAGAGAGAATAATTAATGACATGGTAGCAAAGGGAAAAGATGATGAAATGCAGCATGGGTTCACAAGAGGTAAATCATGCCAGACCAAGCTGATACCCTTTTTGTGGAAAAAAACCAACTGGCCTTTTGGATACAGGAAATGCGAGTGATTTAGTGTATTTGGATTTTGGTAAGGCATTTGATAGTGTGCCACATGTTAAAGTACTGAATAAGTTGGAAAAGATGGGAATTACTAAAAAGACAGTAAGATGGGTATGAATGAAGTTAATTAACAAGAAGAAAACAAAAGGTTGGGCATTGAGAGGTGGGCTTTCTAGCTGGAGAGAGGTTGCTAGTGGAGTATCTCAAGAATCTGTCTTGGGACCTGTCTTATTTAATATATTTGTAACTGACCTTGGTGAGGGAAGTAAGAACGGGCTAATGATGTTTGGGACCAACACAACAACCACACTCTCTCTCTGGAATGTTGTTTACTGATCATCTGTGAGGAATTGCCAATGCAGAGGAGGATCGGAAAATCATACAGGATGAACTGGATGGCCTCATGGATTGAAAGTGTTAGGAATGGGATGAAATCTAATAACACAAAGTGCAAGATTATGCATTTGGGGTTTAATAAGAAGAATTTTAGTTACCAACTAGCAACTCATCTGTTGTAAGCAATACAGGGGGAGAGAGTCTGGTGGGTTATAATTGACCATCAAATGACTATAAGCTGTCAATGTGATGAAAGCTGTAAAAAAAAAGGCAAATGCTATCCTGGGATGCATTAGATGTAGTATCGCCAGCAGGAATAGAGAAATATTGTTGGCTCTGGTAAGACCGCGTCTGGAATACTGTGTTCTGTTCTGGTCACCAATGTTCAAGAAGGATGAACTTAAACTGGAACAAGTGCAACAAAGAGCTACCAGGATGATGAGAGGAATGGAGAACCTGCCTTATGAGAGGAGGGTGAAAGAGCTTGGCTTATTCAGCCTATCAAAAAGAAGGCTGACAGGAGATATGTACATTGTACAAATATCTCAGGGGAGTTAACCCCAATAGAAGGGGAAGATTTGTTCAAACTAACGGTGAGCGAGGGTACAAGAACTAATGGCTACAATCTGGTTATAAATACATTTAGGCTGGAAATTAGAAGAAGGTTTTTTTATAATCAGAGCAGTGAACTATGGGAACAGGTTTCCAGGGGCAGTTGTAGAAGCAAAGAATCTGAATAGCTTTAAAATGGAGTTGGATAAATTTGTCTGCAGCTGGAAGTGGGACTGTTGGGGCATTCTGAAGCCTTACATATCAGGTGCCTGGCTGGTGGGGCTTGCACACATGCTCCGGGTCTAACTGTTTGCCCATATGTGGGGTTGGGATGGAATTTTCTCTCTGGGCAGATTGGCAACTGACTCTGACGTTTGTTGGGGGGTGGGGGTGGTTGCCGTCCCTTGCAGCATGGGTGTAGATCACCTGTTCAGAACAACTGGATCTTTCCTTTTCTAAAATTCTTCTCTCTTATTTTGTGCATTGGTGTGCTTTGGTTGGTCCCAGTCTCTACGTTTAGCTGGGATTTTTTCTGTGCAGCTAGTTGTGGTGTGGCAGGTCCTGCAGGGGTGACCCTTGCGATCCCTTTCAGCTCTGTGACTCTGTGGGAGCTCTCCAAGGCACTGACCATTGGACCGAGGGCCTCTGTGCGAAAGGTATGAAGCAATTGTATATAGCTGCACATTAACAGGTATGGAATAAAGATGCAGAAACTGATGAGCTTACCCGAGACTGTGGGTTTTTTCTTTTAATGCATCCCTCTGCTGTCAAGGCCCCAGGGAGCTGGGTCACCTTTTCAAAAGTGTCTATACTGAAGCGTGGCAGCCCCCAGCATGCATTCCTCCACACTGTAGCACAGTGAACAGCCTATAATGTTGGGGTGCCCATGGCTGCACCTGACAAGGGGGAATAGATGGGGGTACAATTGTACCAGGGTCCCAAACTCAGGGGAAGAGGGGGGCAAATACAAGAAGCTTTTTCTTTCTTAATAGTACAATAAGATTTGATGAGTAGTTATTATCTGCAATTAACACTTGTGTAAATAACAGATGAGTATGATTAGAGCTGCAATGGGTAACCGCTACGATCCGGCATCCAGCTGAATACCACAATATATTTGTTATCCAATATCCAGTTGGATACCAATGATTTGTTTACCACATTACTTTTTTTACTTTTTTTAAATTTTTAAACTCACTCCTTCTGTTTAGACCGTTCTGGTAATGTGATAATGTGGTTAGCGTTAATTCGGTATATGATAATTCAGTAAACAGCCATCGATAAATGGTAATATCTGGTATTCCGGTTTGGATTGGGGGTTAAGCTCCACAGTTACTGAATCATTACCAGATAACCTCCAAGCTACCCAGAATACTGGAGAGTAACCAAATATTAGGGATGTGCAAACAGAGTTCGGAGATTCGGTGTTCAGCCCGAACTCTGGGTGTTCAGGCCATTTGCGAACATCTTGAACCCGAACTGCCCCCGCCTGAACCGGCCTTTTCGGGTTTCAATCCCGTTCGGGTGGGGGTGGGGACAGGGGGCTTCCAGACCCTCCTTCAGTTCCTGGAAGGCCTAGAAGAGGCCTGAAGCATTCGGGAGCACCACAGGAGCCGGACCCACCATGGCTGTTGCCGCCGGACCCGGGGCCAGAGCCCAGGCACCACCAGGTAGGTCGATCCCTAGGGTGGTGTGTTTTTTAAAAAAAATTACCAGGCTGGGCGGGGGGGAGGGGCTCCCCGGCGCCCCCTCCATCCCCGCAGCCCGGAGGGGGGGGGGAAGAGGGAAAGCTGGGTTCCCCTTGCCCCTCCCGAATGGGTTCAGTGAAACTGAACAGGCTCAGGCCAAACAGCCCGAACCCGAATGGTTTTGGGGGGACCGAATCCCGAACGGGCCAAACACCGAACCCCCCATGTTCGCACATCCCTACCAAATATTTTGTTTTCCCCCTGTCCATTTCAGATCTAAGCCTGACCTCCAGAAACTGATTACATTTTTTTTGACATGGGACATATGGCCCCCTGCAGCGGGCATATGGTCCATGAAGTCCCCTCCCCACCCCCCAGACTCCTGCTGTTGTAGTTTCCAGAGCTAACAAGCAGGACATTCAAACACTGGAGCAGAATAGTACTCCCCCATACTCTTGGCTGTGGCACTGGGGCGCTTTGGCAACAGGGCAGCAGTTGCTGAGGCAGAGACTTCACCAGAAGGCAGCTAATGATAGGGGCACAGTATAGATTAGCATACACCCCCAAAAACCTTTAATCCTGCCCCAACGTGTAGCCCCCCCAACCAAGCTCTGGGGCATAACCACAGGGAAAAGGGGGGGAGACTGTGCCCCCCATTCAAGGCCAGTGTTCTCTTAGGTGCTCACCCATTCAGTTCTCTTATGTTTGCTATTGCCCATCTTCTAGTTGTGCCCCCCAAAGAAAAGTGCCTCCCTAGCCCCCCATTACCCATCGAAAGACCTTGGTTATGAATTTTTTGCAGTGAACCCAGATTATCTGGAAAGTAT
Source organism: Sphenodon punctatus (assembly GCA_003113815.1). Classification (NCBI taxonomy): domain Eukaryota; kingdom Metazoa; phylum Chordata; class Lepidosauria; order Sphenodontia; family Sphenodontidae; genus Sphenodon; species Sphenodon punctatus. The sequence continues at coordinate 2,179,779 of QEPC01010332.1, forward strand.
TTGTAGCTAATACCAGAGCAGGAGTGACCTTAGGTCTTTTGCATGAGACCACCCCTGAAAGGGCCAAGGGAAATTTAGAAATAAGGCTTCACTGACATTCAAACCTGAATATGAAAGGATGCCAAATATACACATCAGAGAGAGAAAGAGAAAGAGTGCCGGGAGCACAGGGATGTTTTAAGTTGCCTTCACTGCCATCTGGTCAGTTTTATTTTGTCCCATGTCTTCAAGGCTGAACATCTCTCAGCCTTATGTTGTGTCGTGCCCCTACGGGCAGCCCTTAATTACTCTCAGTGCATCATAGGCCTTGTCCCTCCAAAGTGAAAACATCACAGACGATCCATCACTGCACAGCCTGATATGGCAACAACAGCTCCCCAACCTCACGTTAATGGTCATTTATTATAATGATCGGATGTCAGAGTGGATCAGCAAATATATCTCACTGCTGAGCTTCAGGTCATGGGTTCAAAACCCACACCGGGCTGAGAGCTTGTAGCAGTTCGCGCTGGAGAGGGATAGTGAACTGAGGCTGCTTGAAAGAGTTTGATGTTATGGGGAAATGTTTTTTCTTTATTTAGATTTAAACATAAAAGAGAGAGACACACTGCCAAGCTCTGACATTTATGATTCACTGTTAAGCAACTAGGCCAAATCCTCAGCTGGTGTAAGTCTGCATGCCCCAATTGAAATCAGGGTTATGTTGTTTTAAACAAGCCTTGGCACTGGCCCACAATCCATACGGAGGCATCTGTAATAGCCCGAGCCACTCTTCTACCACTTTCACACAAGACGGGGGCGGTGGTGGGAGGGGTGGGGGGACTGCCGCAAGCCAAAGATGTGGTGGGGGAGGATGGGGAAGACGGAAGTTCTGTCGGTGTGAGCGGGGTTCTGCCGCAATTTTATTCATGGACGGCAGGGCTGGATTTTGAGCAGAACCCCGGTCACACCGGTGGAACTTCAGTCATCCTCCTCCTGCCCCTGCCATGTCCCCAGCACCGTCTCATGTGAAAACAGGATTAGAATTTGTGAGGATGGGGGCAAATCAAAATATACACCCACCTCTGTCATCACCGCCATTACTGCTGCCATTGGACCACCCCCTGCCATGGCTTTCAGTGGTGGCCCCAGAGACAGCCAGGGATAGGGGCGTAGGCAGCAGAGGTCCCTAGTGGTGGCAAGGAGCGGGGGTGGGGGGTGATCAGTGGCAGGAACAGTGTAATGCCTAGGAGGTGTGAACCTTGGGGCAACTCTTCCATTTGCCCCACCTTGAAACTGACCCCATCAACAGCAAACCACTGCTTCCCATCTCCCCGCCCATTCCCACCCACCATGAGCAGACAGGTAGGGATTGCACAATATCATAGTTCCATTGACTGTACTGGCAGCAGACTTCACTGGCATCTGAGATAACCTGGGGAAGAAGTCACTACATTAAAGCAAGCTCTCTTTTTATTTCCCCTTCCCCGGTCAAGCCCAGCTTTCAGTCCTGCAGGCTCCGAGCCCTGCCTTGCTAGCCTTCAGCACAGAGCATCTCTTCTCAAGCGAGAGTTCACGACCCATCTGGAATCTCAGCCTCAGTTTCATAGACTCAGCGGCCCGTAATATTTGCTCTGCTGCCACAAATGTCCAGTAGACTTTAAAATGCGCTTCATGCGTGGGGATGACTTCTGCGTGGAAAGACCCAAGGCTATGGTTCCTTCTGGAGGGAGCCTTAGGAGAGGTAAAACAGCAGCGCTGAGCTGCTATCATGATGCTGCCACAGCCTACTGCTAATTAGTGACCCTCCAATGCACATGTTTCTCAAGTGTATTGCATCTGGCCAAAAGGAGCTTCAACAAATGCACATTGCTTAGCTGCGTTTTCTCGGACAACTCTCCTTCCCTCCCACCCCTGTTTTAATTAGTAACCACCCACAAATGTTTCCTGCAGCCCAGCCTTTGAGAACATTTTTCCCTGAGTGTTCTGCAGCCTGTCCGTGGGCAGACTGCGCCTCAGAATTCTTCTGACAGTCACAGCAAGTAGTTTTGCAGGGAGCCTATTTTAATTCTTAGCCGGAAGAGCCCAAACATTGGGCTAAGCCTTTGATTTCGACATCTCTCTATACTGGCCTTCGGCCGCAATAAACTAAACTAAACAAACATCTCTCTATAGAGAAAAAGAGGGAACTCAGAGTTGGACAGCGGACTGAGTCTGTAGTGAAGACAAAGCTCTTCTTCACATATCTACAATTCCAGCAACAGAATGCCACAGTGAAAGTCCCCCAGTTATTTTTATATAACACCAGCAATGTGCCTGGTACTGTAGAGTCATGAATTAGAGATGAAAAGAATAAGCACTGCTACCCAGTATCCAGCTGGATATCATAGTATCCGATATCAAGTCAGACACCAACAGGTATCCGATCTAAATATCCAGTGGTTTTCCAGTTAACCAGATCACCATTTACTGCATTGCCATTTAAATATTATTTGATTTTATTTTTATTTTTTACTTCCTCCCTCTCTCCAGACAGGTCTGATTATGTGCTAATGTAGTAATCTGGAAAACAATAAACAGAAATTGGTAATATCCAGTATTCCAGTTTGGTGGTTAATCTCTGTGATTACTGGGTCTGCACCAGATAACCACCATACTATCTAGAAAGTTGGATACTAACCATGGATAATTCCCCTCCCCCCCCCCCCCCCCCCCCCCCCCGCATTTGTTTCAGCTCTAGTCATGATTAGAGATGGGTCCCTGCCACAAGGAGATTCCCAGATAGAATTGGCAAGGGAGGGGGAAAACATAGGGAGAGACAGGGATGCATTCACAGAGTTAAGAAGCTGTAGGTACATCAGCTTACCACAGTTACAGGGCAGAAGGGGAATCCTGAACTCCCTGACAGGAGACATCAGTGAGTAGTCTGTGGGGGAAAGGCACTAAGAAAAGCCTGGTGGAACAGGTAGGTTTTTAGGAAGGATTTGAAGTCAGGGAGCCTGAGCACCTTACCCTCCCAATGTGAACTCCAAGCTGGGAATAGTATCATGGTGCCAGCAGCGCACACTTTCTCCACTGTTGGTTCTCCGTAACGTAGTCTGTCCACTTTCTTTACCTTTCCCATTTTAAAATAATTTAATTTAAAAAAATTGTTTTATTATGTATTTTAGGATTGTAAATCACTCAAAATGCCACGTAAAGGCTGGTGTGTGTGCTATCAAATAAAATAATAATAATAATAATAATAATTAATAATAGACAGCCAGTGTGGTATAGTGGCTATGTGCACAGAATCTGGACTGGGAAGTTGGGGGAGGTCCCCATTCAAGTCTTGCCTTAGCCAGAAACTCACTAGGTAATCTTGGGCCAGTCACAATATTCTCTTCACCTAACCTACATCACAGGGTTGTTGTAAGGATTGAAAGTTGTGTTAAAATCTAGGATATATATTTAATGAGAACGAAGGAAAAGGGGGCTCAACTTGCAGATATTAGACTTTACCAAAAGGCAGAATCACTGAGTGTACTTAATTACTGGTTTCATGACTCGAAACAGAACAAATGGGTTCAAGAAGAAGCCTTTATCTTGTTAATAGAGAACTTTAAGAATACACTCCTGGACGTGAGTCATGTAGCAGGGAAAGAATGGAGAGAACACCTATTCACGTCGGAAGCCTGGAGAAACTGGAAGGCAGTGAATACAAAAATTAAAGGCTCAATAGAGTTCTCCCTGTACTCTTCAACAGATTTAAAGGCACTAAAAGATAGGAATACAGTGCAGAAACTTAGAGTCCATCTCTGCCAAAAACAAATAACTAGAGCAGAATAACTCTTTGCCAAGGAAACCTTCATCACCCAGGAGCACTAGAAGTAGTCCTCCAAGAAAAAGTTGATAATTATCTGTACGTTCAAATAAAAAGTGCATTCACTACGGCAGGGTTAGCTAAACAATACAGAAGAGAACCCCCAAATATAGAAAGGATTTTATTTGAAACAGCATCCATCGGAGAGCATCTGGCAAGAATATACACTGTACTAAAAAAATTATGGTATTAAAAAAAGAATTGCCCTATATCCAAAAAAGGGGAAAAGACCTCAACAAAAAGTTAGAAATGACCATCATAGATAAAATAATCCAGCATGTCAGTACATGTGCCTCATCACTGGAAGCTAGAGTTTCACAAGTAAAACTTATATTTAGATATTATATGATTCCGGCTCAATTTAAAGATAAAGAAAAAGGGACCCTGGGGCTTTGCTGGAGAGACTGCGGTGAGGTGGGGTCAATACTACCATGGTTGATGGTCATGTGTAAAGATCCAGAGGTTTTGGAGAACTGTATGGGGAGTTACTGGCTTTCTGATACCTTTTCAGCTGGAGACAGCATCATTGGGACGCTATCCCTAATAGCTAGTGATGAAAAGATACCGGGACACCTGCACAATAATGGCCGCCATAAACGTCATTGTGAGAAGCTGAAAAACACCAGAGGGCCCTACAGAGTCAGAATGGCTCAACTGAATGTGATTTCTGCTTACGATGGAAAGACTGCTAGACAACCTAAAGGATAAAAAAGAAGATCTAGAAATGAAATGGATGCCGTGCCTCAATGTGATACAAGGAAAGCCACTGACAAGATGAAAGGTCGTATTTGTTTGACTTTTATATTTAAGACAATATCTGCTATCTCTGAACTCGGGGAAAGGGTAGGCCACCTGGTTTGTTGGTTAGTTCAGCCACTTGTAAGGCTGAAAACCTATTCAGCCAGTTGTGAGGCGGAGAGATTTACACGATGTATCAATGTACCAGATATAACGTACCAAACTCAGCAGACCTTGAAAATAAAATAAATAAATAATAAAAGTTGTGTTAAATTGTTCTATGTAAAGTGCTCCGAGTGCCATAGCATGTGTGCTATATAATAAAATAAAATAATAAATAACAGTTAGTTATTATGTTGTGTGCATGTTCTGTGCTTTGTACATGTGTATGCATGCACACCCTGGATTGACCTTATGGTTTCAAAAGGATCGGTCGCCTAGAAAGGTCATATTGCACTTTCATGCAAGAGGAGCAATTCCAGACTCTGTCTGGTTCTGCTGCTTATAAAGCACTCTACCTGTAGAAAGCTTGCAGGTTGTGGGACTCTTGAGTGGTTGTGCATTGGGCTGGATTTAAAGATGCTATCCTTCCCTCTTTTTACAGTCCCTAAGTGGTGTCACAGTTTTAACTAATCACTAGCTTGCCTTCCCACTCCATAACCAGACAGTGCATCTGCTGGAAAGATCCATATGACCCTAGCTGGTCTGTCTGGTGTAAAACCTGCTTGATAGGGATGGGCGAACGCGTTCGGATGTTCGGAGTTCGGACCGAACTCGATCTGTTCGGATGTCTGAACTGAACGTCCAAACTGAACTGTCGAACAACCAAACAGTTCGGTCGTGTTCAGACGAGTTCAGATGAGTTCGGAGGCAGGAAAAACGTCTTTCCAGGGCCAAAAATTAGGTTCCGTTTTTGATTTTGGTTCGGTTTCAGTTCCGATTTCGTTTCGGTTTCGATTTTGCTATTTTTGAATGTTCGGCCAAGTTCGACCAAACCGAACTTGGCTGAACCGAACCATCGAACCCGAACTCAGGTTTCAAACCGAACGACCGAACATCCGAACCACGTTCTGTTCGCCCATTCCTACTGCTTGAAGGGTAGTCCATTAGGACCCAGGATACTTTTTATAGTAATAAAAAAAAGCAACCCACCCCTATCCCAGGCTGTATATCTGATTCTGCTGGAACATCGACAGAGGTATGACTCTGCATTTAATATGGCATTTTATCACGAGTACATCTGAATAGGGCACCTGCTGAATTTAATTGTTGGATACCGAGACAAAAAAGCAAAGAGCAGGAAAATGATTTTTCATGTCAGAAGGCTCATCCCTGGAGTAAGTCACTGGATATAAAGTATCTGGCGTGGAAACTGTGCAGCAAACGCCAAACCATGTGAGCATCAAGAGCATTTTGTCACAATTACAAACCATTGGCCAAAATTTCTTTTACCTTAATGAACCTAATCTCAACTATGGCTCTGGATTCAAGTTGAACTAAACCTGTAGGACTGAAGATAGGGCTTGTAGTTAAGAGCTAGAGTTGAACACAGGACATATGGACTCATTTTCCGCTCTTCTGTAGACACCTTGTGCAACCTATCTGTAGAAACTTCCCCTTACTTCTCCTTACCTCAAATGGATGTCGAGGTGGTATGATGGTTACTGTTCATTAAGTACCACGATTCTGTAATGAAAGAAAGTTTAGAAACCATCCAGGTGGTACTCAGATGGCGAGTTTCATACTTTGTGGTTTTGAGTTCATGTTTGAACCTGATGCTCAAGGGGATGGAGACCCCATTCACAAACCGAAATATGCACTATCACTCAAGAACTTCTCTCCGCTCACTCTCTTGTATGCTTCTTGTGGCAACATCGAACAGGTGGGTAGACCAAGCCCTGGACTTGTCATTTTCTATGGCAGAGGAGGTCAATACAAGACAGTAGGGTTAACTGATGGGAGATACAAGGTGTCTTCACCCCCTAGTTTCCAAAGGGATGAGACTGTAAAGGTTGGGAATCTAGGGAATAGTCAGAAGGGCCAGGTTGGGGCAGAGTCTGAATAGGTCACAGAGGTCAGATTAGGCTTTAGTCAAGACAAAGTAGAATAAGGTGAGAGTCAGGATGGGGCAGATTCAACAGGCAGGATCAACACAGAGCAGGGATTCAGGGCAGGAACAGGAAGTGTCTATTCAGATGATCTGACCAAATTCCTGTTGGTAACAGTCAACCAAGAAGCTGGAAGCCATGTCAGGGCTGGAACCAGGCGAAGAAGGAATGGCTGACTCCCTGGGGGCATGGATTTGAGGCTGGATCTTGAAGCCATGGGGCAGGAGGACTGGATGACTTCCTGGGGGGGTGGATTTGAGGCTGATTATGACTGAGTGAAAGAGGGCATAAAAAAACCCTTCAAACAACTAGGCCTGAAACGAGAAATCTCAGAGAGTGCTGCTTCCATAGGGCATTTGCCGAGATTTGCACAACGTGGAAACTTACCAGCTTTCCTTCTGTTTTTACCATTTTATGTTATTTTTTGCAAGCTGAATGGGACTGCTACAGGCTGGTCATGAGACCTGTGTGTGCTCTGTGACCACCTTTGGAGACCATGGAGACAAAAATGTGCCAGCTAAGTGTCAGGGAAGTGCTGAAAAATCCCCCAAAGTGACACAAAAGTCCCAGAAAGTGATGAAAAGTCCTGGAAAGTGACAAAACTGATGAAAAATGGTGGTAGCGCAGAATCACTGGAAACGGATGAAGTAATGATGACACTTGCACACACTCCTGATAGGTCGGCGTTTTCCTTTGTAATGGAAACACTTGACCTCATCTCAGCCCTACAAACAACTTAACAGTCACAGGCAGATTCTGCATTATAACAGGAGAGCAATCACCACTGGAAAACAATGACAGGGTGAAAACAGACATGACGCTAACCACCCTTTAACCATCCTTGGTGGTTATTTATGCATGTTGCAGGGCTGTACTGGTGCCCTATGCAGTCCTGAAACATGCATAAATGACCACCAAGGGTGGTTAGTGTCATGTCTGTTTTCACCCATAGTCTAATTAAAAAGAAACCAAATGGGCAAGATTCTTCCCCCCCCCTCCCCCCCCTTCTTTTTGTTCACAACATAAGAGAACCAGCCAGTGCATCTGCTGGTGAAAGCTCCATATGGCCCTAGCTGGTCTGTATGCTGTTCCGATGAAACAAGCACCCTGCTAATAAAGTTCTCTACCCATTAAATTGCCTGAGCAGCATCTCTCTGACCATCAGTGCTAGCTGCAAAGTCACATTTAGATTTCTATTTCTAGGCAGCACCAACTGTTCCACCTGGATGTTGAGGGAGATTGCAGAGAATCTCCTCACGATGGGGAAAGAGGGAAATAAACCCAAGACATGGCAAGCAATGTTCACAAATGCTTCCATTTGAGGGAAGCAGCTGTCAGAACACTGAAGCCAGGACATCTCTGGGAGAATAACAGGAACAAACACAATAGCAAAATGGAGACCGAAGGTGGAAACTGGCTACACAAATCCTACTGGAAATATACACCTCAGTAAGAAGCTACAATTATGTCAAATCTGGCTCGCCCATGTCTATGATATAGGGTAAAAGGGATTCTCCCCCCCCCCCCAATGAATACCACATCTGTCATAGTCGCCCGATCCAATCTAGCTCAAATGAAACAAAGATAAATCGTGATCAGAGGTGTAGGTATAATAGGTGTATAATAGGGTCAACAAGCCGGGGGGTGGGGGGAGCACCTGTATGTAAAATGCCTATGGACACTGGAGAGATTTTTACAGCAGGGGGCACATTCTGTCTTCTGCACCAGGGCCCATTCCCACTAGCTACACCCATTATAGCGATCCAGTTCCCATTTTCTTGGAGATCCATTTTGGTTATTCCAGTTTGTTTTGGTTCTGTCACTTCTGCCATTTTTCTATTTCATTTTGGCAAAGATGCCATAGGCCTGAGGGGGCGGCCTATAAATTTAACTAAATAAATAAATAAAAATAAACCAATCGCCAAAATTAAGCAAATGAATGCACCAAAATAACTGAAATAACTAAATAAGTTGAATTACTAAACCAGAATAGCTGAAATAATGAATACCCAGAGTTCCGTTGTGTTCTACATACCATTCTGAAAATGCAGACACCCTCCATGAATATGAAAAGGGAAATCCCTGTTATTATTAAGTTTTTGACTATGGGCGATTTCCCACATTACAAAATGCTCACCGTTTGCCTTTGGGAAAAACTTCAGGAGAAAAATTATGCACAACTTTTGTCATGTGGGAAAACAAGGTTGTGCAGCTTTGGTGCCGATCATGCGGAGGATGCAGCGCTGGAAAACTGAGCTGTACATCCTCCCCAATGATCGGCACCACAGGGCGGCTTTGTTTCCCTATGTGACAAAAGTCGCGCAGCATTCGCCTACTGGAGTTTCTCCCAGAGGCAAACGGTGCCCATTTTGTGACATGGGAAGTTCCCTGTGCTAAAACTCATTATTACAGTAGTGCCTAGGGTCACTGAGCAGGGTCTTTCTCTGTTAGACATGGTACAGACAAAAAGCCAGTTCTTATGCCAAAGTAGAAGAAAGCTTCAAATCTGATAGAAAATCATGACAGTGGATTGCTGCCAATTAGTTTAACACAATCATAAGTTGTAGATTCTCTATAAACATATGTGGTTTGCCCTAAGATACAGTCCTGGTTTGTTACCATGTTATACTGTACTGGCATAAGCCTTACTGAGACCTACTTCACCAGACCTACATTATCATGTTTTCTGAAGCAATGTTCCAAGTACATTCCCCATTGTCCTAGGTGCTGTACAGAAAAATAGGCAATCTGTGACAAGTTGCACGTTAAGGAGTTGGCCAAGTAGAACAGCATGGATGCAATTATACAGGTGCACATTTTCTTAAAGCAATCTGGGTTCAGATAGCACAATAATGGGCAGGTTTCTTACAGACAATTTATTAGATCATCACAGAGTTACCCTGCTTAAACTGAGACCTTCTGGCAACGAGAGCTGTCTCTCTAGCAGACTGCTATGTAGACAACACATGCTGTTTAGCTCATGAGTCAGAGGAAGCAGTCTGGGAGGACGGTCTGCCTGTCCAAAACTGCTGCTGACCGGTGGATGAGCATTGTTTCTAACAGCCAGTCAATCAGCTGTAAGAATGTACAATCAGGAGGGAGCTTCAAACACCGCTGCCCTTGCATCCCAGCTTTTACTGTGAATTAAAAGAATAACATAAAGCATACACCAGCCAAGCTGGTTGGGGTGTGTGAGGGGACTGGGAAAACGAAAGGGTGCCTAGGCGGGAGCATGATGGTGTCCATGTGTTCCTAGAAGCTAGGGGAAGCTGTGGTACTATGGCCAGGCAGCTGGGCATCATGCAACCAAAGAACTGAATCTCTGTGATGGGACACAGCAAATAGAGTTTTGATTTCAGTACTAAGTGAAGGCAATTGTGTGTCTGCAAGTTGACTAGTCTCTGCTCTCACTATGGTTATTTTTACACGGATGCCGCTCCGGGCCTGATGGGTGGAGGTGGGTGGAAACAGGTGGAGATGGGTGGGTGAGAACACCCAGCGAACACCCATGGGCACCGATCAGGGAGACGTTTACACGGACACCGCTGCGGGGGGTTGTGGGACAGAAGGAGAGGGACCGGCACACACTCAGCAGGCACACACCCACCCAGGGCCACACCAAGCAAACACCCATGATGTTTACATGGACGCCTGTACACCGAATGGAGGGGAAACCACGCCCAGCCCAGTGACGGTACAGCATGGCTAAGAGAGGGCAAATGAAGCTGCAGACCACATCACCGTCAGACTCTGAGCTGATGGGGGAGGAGAGAGTTGGAATGTCAAAAGATACAAAGAAGCAGCACCAGTCAAGCCCCAAGACCGACCAGAGAGAGCCGATGCCAGGGACGGGGGGGGGGGGGGGGGGGGGGGGGGGGGAGCACCCCAGGGTGCACGGAAGGAGCAGTTCGACCGGTCCACAGGGGTCCGAGGGGTTGGCAGTTAGACCTGGCATGAAAGCAGCAGCAGGCAGACCCACAGAATGCACCACAGTAGACATATGGGGAGGCAGATGGGTTACGCAGGTGAAAGGAAGCAAGCAGCACGGCCAAGGGGGAGCAATAGCATCGGTCCATCACGGGGAGGAGGAATCTACGGGGAAGGAGGCAGCAACGGCAGGATCACAGTGCTGACACCAGGCGATTGGGGAACATGGGCCCCTGGACAAGATCATCCCAGGTGAAGTGGCCCTGGAGGTAGCCATGGGCACGCATATGGGCATCCACCATAAAGCTGGACAGAAGGGGGTGTCCCGTGGCAGCAGCTTCTCCGACATCCGAATGGCTCAGCACAGCTCTCAAGCCAGCCTTCTCTAGAACTGTGGGATGCCCAGTCAGGAAGGGCCCACTGACATCAGGAGGGAGCAAGCCAAGCTAGCCAAGGCAGGTCTAGCAAGCAGATCGAGGGCAAGTGATTCCAAAGGCACGCATGAGGACACAGGCGTAGCAAGTCGCTACATACAGCACACTAGTCTGGAGGGCCAGACCGAACTCCTGATGACCGGCCACCTGATGAACAGCAGCAAGATCCCAGGGTTCCCATGGCAGCACAACGGTGGGTGGGGACCCATGGCCAGGTCAGCAGAGGGGCACAAAACCAAGCTCCATGGCATGCCTCTGGCACTCCAGACCCCCAAAGGGATACCCCAACAGCCACATGTAACGGGACAGACGATGGAAGCCATCACCCACAGAATGAGGGGCCGCTCACCAACAGCTGGACATTGCTGCTCTGCCACAGGGTACCCAGTAGCATGGTGGCACACACCAGCCACTCCTCCCCTACCAAACAATCGGTTCCATGTCCCATTCCACAGCTGGACATGGCCTGCACAAGGGCTGTGAGCTGGAGTGCAACCGAAGTGGATGATGAGCTGCTGTGTCTGAGTTTGGGTGGGGTCGCAGCTGGCAGCTATCTGGAGGGTGACCTTGGCCAGCTGATAGCGCCCGGGCTTGGCAGGTCTGAGAACCACTATCCCACACACAGGGCGGGCCCATCCCCGTTCGACAAGGTGCAGGGAGGGTGAACAGGGCTCGGGGGAGGTAGGGATAGGAAACCATCAAGTGGTTACTGTAGTTGTTCACAGCACAGCGGGACAGCTGCATGCCTGACAAAAGCCATCCCAGGGAATGGGAGACCCATGATGCATACCACATACCCACCATATGGTGCAGCTGCTCGGACAGCTAGGGGGGCATGGTAGGGTGATGTGATGTAACAGGTACAGGCACCCGCTGAAGGCTGATGCATCGGCTTAGCATACAACTGGCACCCAGTGCACACAGGAAGCATCTTGGAGACCCTGGACGTGCATACCACACCCACAGCACTGCACCAACTACTGAGGCCCAGCTACCCATCAACCATCTACATAAGGGAGCTGGATCGGCTGTCAGGGCTGGCGTGTTGGTTGCAGTGGTTGTAGAACGATGAGAGTGCAGTGAGACTGATAGAGGGAGCAAAGGGTGTGTGTGTGGAGAGTGATAGAGGCACGCACCGGTGTGTGACCATGTGCGGGAGTGGTGTTGGGTGCGTGGAGTCCTGCCTTCAGGTGAGAGGGTATGTGTGAGGGGTGACAGCACAGGGCGACTAGCTGGTTCAGGGTACCCGAGCACAGGGTGGGTTGTTGGGTTGGGGGCTGGTGAACGGTCACTGGGTTCGCAGTTGGGTTCACGGGGAGAGGTCACGGTGGTGGGAGCATGATACCCGTAGTGGGCATCCCACATGTACGGGCTGACCTGATCACCATCCTGGCATCATGTTTTGGTCTCGTGGTGCAGGTGTTCGAGCAGATGGCCGACTTCCTTGACCCATCCCCCCGCTAGTATACCCATGGTCTATGCCACCAGGGAGCAGCCAATCTGCACCGCGTGGCAACGGTTCGATGGGTGCAGCGGATCAAGGCCAGGTGTCAAGCGATGGTGGAGATGGAAGCATCGCACCACATCTGCCTCATCTTCTCCAGATTGCCCCTCAATTTGTATGGGCATCAGGTGAACCTACCCATGCGATGGATGGCCTGGACCTGATCACGGAGCAATGACAGGTGGGAGAACATATTTGCGACCTGAACCGACAAGGAGTGGATCGATCACTTCTGGATGATCTGCTCCCTGCTGACCCAGATCTCCAAGATCCTCGGATCCCACCTCCACAGGAATGAAACCAACATGCGCTGCCACGGGTATTTGGGTTGTGATGGCAGTGTGGCACCTAGCAACCCCTGATTCCTGCAGGAGCATGGGTGAGCAGTTCGGCATGGGGGGGAGCGACTGTGAACAGGGCACTCCATGATGTCACTAACCTCCTAGTTGATCTGCTCCTGGAGTGGGTCATCCAGCTCCGGGACCTGTCCACAAAGACAGGTAGCACAGAGGGCGATGACACCCTTGGCTGCTGCCCGCTGTGACCGTTGCCTACCTGGCCCATCCCCTCTTTATGGAACCACCAGGGGATGGTGGTCTGCGGACCTTCGCAGCTGCTGCCCACTGTGACCATAGACTGCCTGCGTGGTCTGGTGGTTGGTCCTGTGGATTGGACAGGTAGCAGTTACCCATTTACTGTGCCCCAGTTCTAGTGCTCCCGTACCCGGCCTCCCTGTGTCCATCACCACTTCCCGTGCTACCTTACAGCCCTTCCACATGGCTGGGTGGGTACCGTATCCCGTGTTCCCCCCTCCCCCCATGTCAGTTGGTAGCCGCCTGTTCCTTTTGTTTACAAGTGCACGTGGGGCAGCCCGCCTTGGCGGTTGGGTTGCTGGGGGTGCAGGGATGCTCTGTGGCAGCTGGGGGCCCAGGAGGGGGAGTCATGGAGGGTTCTTGGGGGACCTGGGAGTGGGGTGGGCTGGCCGGGGGTCATGGTGTTGTTGAAGGGCCATGGGGAGGAGTGGGCTTATGTGAACTAGGCCAGGGTAGGGATGATGCTGGAGAAACCAGGGCTGTCAGAGGAGCAGGAGAGGGGGCACTTGCAACTGTGGGAGGACACCGTGGTGTTCCAGTGCTGCCTGCCCTCCCAACGCGACTGCTGGGCCCATGTCATGCTGGGGGGACGCGCCGCAGGGCCTCCAAGGCATGCTCTATCAATCTGAATGCCCTTGCAGTGGTTCCCTCCAGAGTGATATGGGCCCTCTCCCTCTCCTGCCTGTCAAGGCGCTGCTGTCAGGCCGCGGCGCCGGGACGGGCCCGGCGCGTCCACTTCCCGTGATATGCATGTGCCCCCCGCCGCTATCATGGTGCCTCCAGTGCCCCCCGTCATCCGGCTTGAATGAGGGAGACGGGTTGCCGCCTCCCATGACCCCGCGCAACGCGGGGTCAGTGCCTGTGCCACCGCAACATTCTGCATGGCTTCAGGCATGCAAAGGTGTGGGGCCGCCTGCATAAGAGCTGGCGCTGGGAAGCACCCAGTGCCGGTAATCGGAGGAGAAGCTGGTCCCCTTTGTGAAACCCTTGTGTGTATCATCGGCGTTTTGTTGCTGAATCGAGTGTCCTGTCTTGTGAGTACATTTGAGTCCCTGCTTGTTCGTTCCCCCCTAGGTGACTGTCTGTGAAAAGTGAGTGTTTGTAGATCCTGCCTTCCTGCTCCTTGGATTTCCCTCCCCTTGCCCCTGCGCTGTGTGCCCCAACCTCCTTCCCCGTGTTCCCTGGGACCCTGCCCCCTTCCATTCACCATCTCACTCCTACCTGCCCTGACCCCCCTGTGGCGTGCGAGTGTGGTGTCTGGAGTCTAGAGCAGAAGCCAGGAGGTGTAGACCTGCTCCGTTGCTTGGCGCCCAATGATGATAGGGGCCTCATCTCCTTGAGACATATAGGGCCCACATACTATCCTGATGGGCATGTTAGGCTCCTAGCGCCCTGCCAACGCCAAGGTATACATGGGGTGTGGTTGGTGCGACTGTGTGTACCCCCTTCCCCTACCCACACAGACAGCTGCTCACGGAGGAGGGCGGCAGCTTGGCGCCTGTTCCACAAGGTGCTCTGTGCAGGACCGGGTGAGGATAGCTGTCATTTGATCCCAGTCCCTTTCCCCCTCCCCTAGCTGTACCTCCCTGTTCAGGGCCTGCTCCTGGCTTTGTGCCTCTGCCAGCTGCCTGGTCTCCACCAGACGTTCCCTCCCTAGGTCTTTCCTCCTCTGCCGGTCGTTGGCTCACATCTCCTGGTTCCTTTCCACACTCCCGGTGGCTGCTCCCCTGACTGGGCTGGGCTGCTCCTCTGTGAACCAGAAGGGTACCTGTGTTTAGCTTGGGGATGGGGTAGCTTGGGGATGGGACCCGTCCCCCCCCATTCATCTGTTCCGGCTCCCAAGGCTGCGCTGCCATATCTCACCCCCAACCCCAGCCTCTCCCTTCCTGGCCTTGGCTCTGTTGTCAGTCTCCCCCTATGCTCCCATGTTCATTGTGCACATGGCACAGCCGGACTTGAGATTATTGTCCTTGATATTTTTATATCCGGACCTCAAGTCCTTTGCCTGCTGCATGCATTTGGTGGCATCCCTATTGTGCCCTGACCACTGCATCTCCTGGGTGCCCAGGGTTTCCCTGGTGTGCGCTCAGGGCTTTTCGGATCCCCTCCCTCCCCTGGGTGGGTGCCCTCGCTCTCCAAAGTGCTCTCCTCCCTGTGCCTCGTGGCTGTGGTTTGGGGTTGGGCTGCAGGTGGTGTCGGAGCTGCATTGCGCCTTCTGCTAGGAAGGGTTTGTTGTCAGTAGCTGTCCTGCCTCTCACCGGTGCCGTTGTCCCGGGCCTCCCTCCCCTGGGGTCCGTCTGCGTGCCCTGCTCCTTCCCGCGCATGTCATGGTGCTGGCTCCCTTTGTCTTATTGGCTGATTTCCTTCCAGACACGTTGGGAGTCGGTGCACCCATGTCTGCACTCACTTCTCCTTTAAGGGCTCCCGCGTGGGCATTGGGCATCTCTCCCGCGTGGGCATTGGGCATCTCTCCCGGTGAGTGTGTCTGCTGGTGGGCTCCAGCAGGGCCTCTCTAGCTGTGCCTCAGTGGTTTTGGCAAACCTTTCTCGTGAGTGTACTTCTTTTGCCGTTTACACAGACGGGTGGGTGTTGAACACCCATCTCCACCTACAGAGTATGCTGACTCCTTCCCAGTTCCGTGGGTGTTGGTGGGTATGTCACAGAGCAAACAGGAGCACACAGAACCACCTGTTGATGTTTACACGGACGCTCTCCCACCCATCTGATGGGTGTTCCTGGGTGGGTGGCGTAGGTGTAAAACCGGCCTATATTTGACTCCTATTTGCCAAAACAACAGTGTTAGATTTATTTAATTGCCAGGTATTTCTTCGATTTTTTTTTTTTTTTATCATGCAAGCCTTGTTAATAATATCATTGTGCTATGACTGAAATGAAGAGTGGATTTACTATTTATGAACATTAGGCACATTTCTGGATAGCCCTCCGAATATCCAAACATCCTAGAACAATTATCTGCACCTAGAATGATTATTTGTATATTCGCTCATCATATTATTGAGTTTCGGTTACATAGTTTTGTCACTATATATTGTCTCTAATTCATGACTGTTTATATAGCACCAGGTATATTGCGTGTGCTATATAAATATTGATTAATTATTGATTATTAATTATTATTACTAATAATACATGCCACTATCCTGCATGATGACTGGCCAAAATGAAGTAACTGAAATACCGAAATTGGGGGGGGAGGGGGAGAGGGAGGATGAAATCCCAAAATAACTCAAAGAAAGTATTTGTAATGGATATCCAGATTCTCTTTACCAGGAATGGTGATAAACAAGTAGCAGTCATTCTCCATTTCATTGGAACCAAAACAAATAAGCTAAATTTGTTTTTTAAAATTATTTTGACTAGGACTGAAACTCACGATTCTTGTTTTTCTTGATAAAATCATGGTTCTAAAATCATTCTGGCAACTGAGAACAAGCCAAGAACCAGCAGTGCCTCAGCTACATTCTCACTGAAAAACGCAAGGGGAACAAAAAAAGAAAATGGTGTATGTGCAAAATGGCCACCAGGGCTGTTCTGTGCTTGGGCAGCCCTTTTCCAAAATGGCATCGGAAGCATCACCACCATTTTGGAAAAGGGTAGCCATTCTGTGCATGTGTGGTGGCCATTTGCATATGCACAGTAATTTCTTATTTTATTTTTAATGCGATATCTAATGAGATTTTGTACTGCAGCTGAGATCTCAGCAAGATCTTAGTCCCCAGCACAACATTTTATGATCTACTTGTTGCTAAATCTAAGCGCCTATACTCCATTCTTGTCCTCCTTGAACTCTCTGTTGCCTTTGACACCGTCGACCACTCACTCCTACTGGACTCTCTTCACTCCCTAGGCTTCTGCGGCTCTGTCCTTGACGGTTCTCCTCCTACCTCTCTGACTGCTCCTTTAATGTGTCTCTTCCCAATTCCAACTCCTCCGCCCTCTCCCTCTTGGTTGGGGTTCCCCAAGGCTCTGTCCTGGGCCCTCTCCTCTTCTCTATCTACACCCTGTCCCTTGCCAAACTCATTGCCTCCCATGGCTTCCAATATCACCGATATGCTGATGGCACTCAACTCTATCTCTTCACCCCCTCTATCTCCCCTTCTGTCCAAGCTCGCCTCATCAATTGTCTCTCTGATATCTCCGCCTGGATGTCCCAATGTCAGCTCAAGCTCAACATGGCAAAGACTGAACTCCTTATCTTTCCTCCCTACCCGTCCTCTCCTTCTTCCCTGTCCATCCTTATCGATAAGGTCACCATCCATCCCATTCCCCAAGCGCGTAGCTTGGGCTTCGTCTTCGACACTCACCTTTCCTTCATACCTTACATCGACTCGGTTGCGAAGTCCTGTTGCTTTGCCCTCCATAACATTGCTTGGATTTATCCCTTTCTCTCTGTCTCCTCAAAACCCTTGTTCACGCCATGGTAATCTCTTGCCTTGACTACTGCAACCTCCTCTTTGCTGGCCTCCCCTGCTCTCACCTGTCCCCCCTTATCTCCATTCAAAACTCCGCTGCTAGGGTCATCCACTCAGCCCGTCGCTTCGACCACGTGCAGCCTCTCCTCTCCTCACTTCACTGGCTCCTCCTTCCCGCATGCATCCTTCACAAATTCCTGGTATTCACTTACAAAACCCTTCACAATCTGGCTCCCCCTTACCTCTCAGCCCTAATCTCCTCACACACTCCTGCACGCACTCTCCGNTTCTGCTAGGAAGGGTTTGTTGTCAGTAGCTGTCCTGCCTCTCACCGGTGCCGTTGTCCCGGGCCTCCCTCCCCTGGGGTCCGTCTGCGTGCCCTGCTCCTTCCCGCGCATGTCATGGTGCTGGCTCCCTTTGTCTTATTGGCTGATTTCCTTCCAGACACGTTGGGAGTCGGTGCACCCATGTCTGCACTCACTTCTCCTTTAAGGGCTCCCGCGTGGGCATTGGGCATCTCTCCCGCGTGGGCATTGGGCATCTCTCCCGGTGAGTGTGTCTGCTGGTGGGCTCCAGCAGGGCCTCTCTAGCTGTGCCTCAGTGGTTTTGGCAAACCTTTCTCGTGAGTGTACTTCTTTTGCCGTTTACACAGACGGGTGGGTGTTGAACACCCATCTCCACCTACAGAGTATGCTGACTCCTTCCCAGTTCCGTGGGTGTTGGTGGGTATGTCACAGAGCAAACAGGAGCACACAGAACCACCTGTTGATGTTTACACGGACGCTCTCCCACCCATCTGATGGGTGTTCCTGGGTGGGTGGCGTAGGTGTAAAACCGGCCTATATTTGACTCCTATTTGCCAAAACAACAGTGTTAGATTTATTTAATTGCCAGGTATTTCTTCGATTTTTTTTTTTTTTTATCATGCAAGCCTTGTTAATAATATCATTGTGCTATGACTGAAATGAAGAGTGGATTTACTATTTATGAACATTAGGCACATTTCTGGATAGCCCTCCGAATATCCAAACATCCTAGAACAATTATCTGCACCTAGAATGATTATTTGTATATTCGCTCATCATATTATTGAGTTTCGGTTACATAGTTTTGTCACTATATATTGTCTCTAATTCATGACTGTTTATATAGCACCAGGTATATTGCGTGTGCTATATAAATATTGATTAATTATTGATTATTAATTATTATTACTAATAATACATGCCACTATCCTGCATGATGACTGGCCAAAATGAAGTAACTGAAATACCGAAATTGGGGGGGGAGGGGGAGAGGGAGGATGAAATCCCAAAATAACTCAAAGAAAGTATTTGTAATGGATATCCAGATTCTCTTTACCAGGAATGGTGATAAACAAGTAGCAGTCATTCTCCATTTCATTGGAACCAAAACAAATAAGCTAAATTTGTTTTTTAAAATTATTTTGACTAGGACTGAAACTCACGATTCTTGTTTTTCTTGATAAAATCATGGTTCTAAAATCATTCTGGCAACTGAGAACAAGCCAAGAACCAGCAGTGCCTCAGCTACATTCTCACTGAAAAACGCAAGGGGAACAAAAAAAGAAAATGGTGTATGTGCAAAATGGCCACCAGGGCTGTTCTGTGCTTGGGCAGCCCTTTTCCAAAATGGCATCGGAAGCATCACCACCATTTTGGAAAAGGGTAGCCATTCTGTGCATGTGTGGTGGCCATTTGCATATGCACAGTAATTTCTTATTTTATTTTTAATGCGATATCTAATGAGATTTTGTACTGCAGCTGAGATCTCAGCAAGATCTTAGTCCCCAGCACAACATTTTATGATCTACTTGTTGCTAAATCTAAGCGCCTATACTCCATTCTTGTCCTCCTTGAACTCTCTGTTGCCTTTGACACCGTCGACCACTCACTCCTACTGGACTCTCTTCACTCCCTAGGCTTCTGCGGCTCTGTCCTTGACGGTTCTCCTCCTACCTCTCTGACTGCTCCTTTAATGTGTCTCTTCCCAATTCCAACTCCTCCGCCCTCTCCCTCTTGGTTGGGGTTCCCCAAGGCTCTGTCCTGGGCCCTCTCCTCTTCTCTATCTACACCCTGTCCCTTGCCAAACTCATTGCCTCCCATGGCTTCCAATATCACCGATATGCTGATGGCACTCAACTCTATCTCTTCACCCCCTCTATCTCCCCTTCTGTCCAAGCTCGCCTCATCAATTGTCTCTCTGATATCTCCGCCTGGATGTCCCAATGTCAGCTCAAGCTCAACATGGCAAAGACTGAACTCCTTATCTTTCCTCCCTACCCGTCCTCTCCTTCTTCCCTGTCCATCCTTATCGATAAGGTCACCATCCATCCCATTCCCCAAGCGCGTAGCTTGGGCTTCGTCTTCGACACTCACCTTTCCTTCATACCTTACATCGACTCGGTTGCGAAGTCCTGTTGCTTTGCCCTCCATAACATTGCTTGGATTTATCCCTTTCTCTCTGTCTCCTCAAAACCCTTGTTCACGCCATGGTAATCTCTTGCCTTGACTACTGCAACCTCCTCTTTGCTGGCCTCCCCTGCTCTCACCTGTCCCCCCTTATCTCCATTCAAAACTCCGCTGCTAGGGTCATCCACTCAGCCCGTCGCTTCGACCACGTGCAGCCTCTCCTCTCCTCACTTCACTGGCTCCTCCTTCCCGCATGCATCCTTCACAAATTCCTGGTATTCACTTACAAAACCCTTCACAATCTGGCTCCCCCTTACCTCTCAGCCCTAATCTCCTCACACACTCCTGCACGCACTCTCCGGTCCTCCTTTGTCCCCTCCCTTGCTCTCCCTCGTCTCTCCTGTTCTCCTAACCGCCTTTTTTCCTTCTCCCTTGCTGCCCCCCATGCCTGAAACTCCCTCCCTGCCCACATCCACCTTGCCCACTCCCTCCGCACCTTCAAATCCCTTCTCAAAACCCACCTCTTCCTCGCCGCCTTTCCCGACGCCTGTTAGAACTTTCCTCTCAATATTTTCTGTCTGCCCTCCCCGCAGACTCCTACCTAACTGCAACCAAGCCAAGCACGTGCACCTGAGACTTCGCATCCACTTGAATGCTATTCCCTTGTCTCTCCCTATGTCCCCTCTCCTTGTCTCCCCCCTCCGTGTCTATTAGATTGTAAGCCATAGGCAGGGACCGCATCTATTTTATTGTTCTATAAAGCACCAGGTACACAGCTGGCGCTAAACAAATGCTAATAAAATAAAATAAATAATAATAATAATAATAATAAATATCTTGTAAAAACAAAAAGGGCTTTTTGTTCAGCCCTAGTTTGAGAAATATTCACTTCAGCCTTACATAATGTGCACAAACATTATGGGCCTCAGACCTGGTTAAATCCTCAGCAAATATGGGGGAAATAAGCATTTCTGCACACTATCCATCCTTGTAAGCAGGGAACAGGATAGAAACATGTTTGACCTCTGTGGGTGGCCTAGAACTCTCGGCTCCTTCTAGGACTGGTGCCTGTGAACACTCATGGTCTGTCAGCAACATCTCCCAGCTGACAAGAGACAGAGGATGCTGCTCGCAAACGGAAACAATTCTAGTTAGCCATAAACCAGTGAGTATGCCTCGTGCTGATCATCGGTTTGGCAGAGGGAGCATAAGAAAAACCATACTGGGTCCGACCCATGGTCCATCGAGCCCAGCATCCTGTCTCTGAGGCCACTTTTACACGAGGTGCTTAGAAGTGCCTCCGGAGCCCCGTATTCAAAAGGAAAGCCACGCGAGGAGTGTTCACATGCTCCCCGTGCTACTGGAAGTGACTTGCTGCCCATTGTCTTCAGTGGCGGCGGCTGCAGGCACAGGGCTTTCAAAGAGGTGTGTTCTATAAACCTGAAAATTGAAGTGTTTACATGTTCCCTGCCTGGCTTTCCTTTTAAATACGGGGCTCCGGAGATGCTTCTAAGCGCCTTGTGTAAAGGTGGCCTGACAGTGGCTTGGGAGAAGCACCCAACAGGTCATAATGGGGTGATGCATTCCCTGTTGTTCCCTCTTAGCAAACAGTCAGAGGTTACAACCCTCAAACCTACTTGGCTAGTAGTTGTTAATGGACCTACCTTCCAAGAACTTATCCAATTCTTTTAAAAACCCATCTGTACTAATGGCCTTTACCACATACTCTAGCAACAAATTCCACAAGTTAATGGTGCGTTGAATGAAAAAGAAAACCACTTCCTTTTATTTGTTTTAAAACTGCTGCCAGTTAGTTTCATGGAGTGTCCCTAGTAGGGCTGATGCGGCAGCAGCTTTTACCGCGCAGCGATTCCGTTCCGCCATTTCAGAACTGCCCGTGCCACACCACGACTTTTCTGCGGATATTCCGCTAATTCTGCCGGAATTCTGCAAATCGCAGAATTGCGGAAAAATTGCGGAAAAATTGCGGAAATCGTGGGAAACCGCTATTCCGCTATTTTTTGGCGCTGGCGGAATTGCGGAAATAGCGAAAATGTCATGTTTCCATGATTCCACTAAGTTTCGGAATTAAATAAGCGGAACCGCGGAACCGCGGAATGAAACCGCGGAATGAAAGCCTCTGCCATGCCGTTCCACTAATTGCGGAAACACTGTTTCCGCCGGAAATAGCTACCGCTGCGATATTCCGCTACAGCCCTAGTCCCTAGTTCTAGTACTATTTGAGATAGTACTGTGTGTTTACTCCCTATTTACTCATTCCACACCACAGAGCGGGAATCTACTACTGAGTCACTGGGTGGAGTTTAGCTTTTTCCATTTCCGTCATGGAGCAACCCAGCCTCTTCTTCCCAACCCTATAGCTGCAGGTCTACACTTATGATTGGCTGTATGTGAACCCAAACCTGCTGTTCTGCCTTTTCCTGAGGCCACAGATCTCACCATACAATGTGCTACCAATACATGTAAAAGCATCCAGTGCGAGTGGAGAGGCATGTAGGCCCTGTTTACTTGGAATAGAAACTCCAAAGAGTAATGAGTGGTTAAACTGTGGTTTCTTTTCCCTACCAAGTATCGCAGGCTCAGGGTTCTCCCCCCGGCGTCATCACATTAGTCAGTTTCAGCATCCCTGATAAAGAGGATGAGCCCCCATAAAGCATTGCCCGCCCCGGCAGCCTCATTATCGCTTTCTCCTTTAGCTCCTCCAGTCATCGTGCTGTGAAGTATGGTCTCTGGGGATTTGTACGATAACAGATCCTGGTGATAAACGCACTTGCTGGCATAGGCCATTCGTTATCATAATTGCAAATAGTATTTTATCATGATAACTAACGGGTGCCGGTTGCTTAGGGGTGTTGTGGGGATAGTGAGAGCTGGGGCAGCAACCAGCAGCTTTTAGATTGCTTTAGAACTGTTTTACGTCCTCCACACAAACGTGCGCACCCAGACCTCCTAAGTCTGCTAGAAAATAGCTTTAATTTTGGTTTTGTGTGCATTGACATCATCTGAAGTGAGTGTATTCGCAGTAGTACCTGCTTAGACATGAACCGTTATGTCAAATGGCCTGAGGCCTGGAAGTAGTGCTGAAACAGATAGCAAACGTTTCCCCCCATGGTTAATATCGAGTATTCTGGTTAGCCCTCGTGTCCTGGATCAGCCCCTGTGGTCTGCCGGGAGTGCCCTCTTAGAGATCCCCCAGGTATCCTGGGTGGCAACAGCTGAGAGGACGTTCTCGGTGACTGCGCCTTGGCTATGGAACTCTCTCCCAGCAGAGATTCGCCTCTCTCTGGATCTCCCCTCCTTCCATACACAATGTAAGACCTGGCTGTTTTGCCAGGCGTTTGGTGAGGGGGATGGGTAGTGGGTGGGAGACTGGGGGGTATTTATGCTTTTGGGGTTGCAGCAATTTGATAGTTTTATATTATTATGTATTTATATTTATTTTATTGATTGATTTTATAATATGTTTTATTATTGTTGTTCACCACCCAGAGCTGCCATTGGCCAGGAGGAGGTGGGGTATAAATTTTGCAAATAAATAAATAAATAAATAAATAAATATTTGGTAACTAACCAGTTACCTTGACGGTTACCCACAATGCCATATTACCAGAAAATACCATTAAAGTGAACCAGTTTACCACATTCACCATTTGCTGCTTTATCCCATAACCAAACTTTACCATTACGACACTAAAACCAGTCGGAAGGTACTAGGAAGGAAAAAGAAATATGGGCAAACAATGTAATAAATGTTGTAATGTGCGGTATCACCATAAATTGGGGTAGCAGGGTAGCACTGCCAGTGGTACGTTGTTACAGAATCGGGATCCAAAATCACCACGTTGTTCAGGGAAATAACTCAAACAGTACTTTATTAAGCGTTGACATAATTCTCTCAGCCTTTCATACTCTCCATGGTTCTCCAACTAGGCTCTCAAGCTTCATCAAACACAATCCCCCAAAGTCCTTCCCAGCCAGGAAGTCAGCCTCTGACTGGACTTAGTATCCACGGATCAGGATACTCACTTGAAACCCTTTACACCTTTACTTCAGGGTATTTTCAGACGTTATGAGATCACACTCAACCACAGTCAATTCCCTGTGGTGGGGAATGGTCCCATAACGTCTGTTGGGAAACCGGAAGTTCCCCCCCAGATTTTTACCACGCTCAATCCCCGCTGGGAATCACATTCACCACGCGATCGGCTGAATCCATGGAGCCGGCGCCGATCGCGTGGTGAAGGTGATTCCCGGTGGGGATGAAGGGGCCCATCACGTCTAGATGGGGATCACGGCCTGGAATCCCTGCCGGGATTCTGACCCGTGGTCATTTTGGGTGGGTGCTGCGGCCGCATTGGCCGCGGCGCCCGCCTGTCTCCCCAGAGGGCGGGTGGCGAGGGAGTGTGGAGGGCATGGGGCCGTTCGGCCGCACGTTGGGCTGTGCACCACACGTTGCGCCACGCGGCCCCGCCCCCTCCCCGATTCCCTGCTGGGATCCCCCGGCATGGCTGTTGGCCGTGCCGGAGTGATCCCGGCGGGGAATCTCAGGGTTGTTTCCGTGACGGGGAGAAGCCGCCCCGTCACGTCTGAAAACACCCTCAGTTAGTCACAATACATAGGGTGTCTTTAGACATAACTTCAACGGGTGTCTGAATGTGTGTTTTGACCTTGATATGAACATGGGTTTAACCCTGTGTTCACCATGTGGCGTTGTTTAGACACACAACTCATCTTGGGGCAAATCGGTGTTTTGCTCACGATCCGATCTCAACACACAAGCGCTGTCGCCTTGTTCCCCGTGTTGTACCTGCTAATATGCCACGCAATATCATTAGACACAATGTTGGCCACATGTTCAGCCGGAACACGCAAATTGTCCTTGTGATGCAATGGTGTTCACAGCCTGTGTTCAACAGGGGGCCAAATTGGTGTTGGGATTGTTATGGTGCTTACACAAAACGGCCAAACACGTGCTTAGGTTTTGACACACGATCTTTGTTATGTCTAAAGAGACCCATAGTGTTCCCAGATTTGTCCATTCTTTAAGGTTAGGCCACTGAGTTCAGCAATTGCTGGTGTCCAAGGGGATAAAGGCTTTCTCCATCCTAGGCTTCTTCCAAACCAGACCTTCTTGCAGCTTCCCACTAACTCAGGGCTTCAGGCTCATAGCCCTCCAGGCTGGAACTTCTTCTTCCTCTGAAGCCAGCGGCAGACTGAGGCCCTTCTTTGGCTGGCTCAACTTTACAGCTGGGCTGACCTGGCCATGCCCAGCCAATAGCTATTTCCTGTTCCTGTCTATCCTTCCAGGAAACAGACTCCCTCTTGGCTTCCTGCTTTCTTTCTCACAAGCAGACTGGGTGTGTCTGACTCTCTGGCTCTTATCAGCTCATAGGACCAGGTGAGTCCCACTCTCCTAATTACTGCAGAAGCTTGTCATCAGGCTTCTCTCCCTTTTCCAGGATGGCTGTGCCAAGCCCCTTTCAGTTACTTGGCTGCAATCTGCCACAATCGGCCTGTGGGCGCCAGCCCAAAGGGCGACACCTAAAGGGTGTCGGCCATTGGCTGGGGCCATTTGCTGTGCCGGGGGCCCTTCTGCCGGACAGACACCGATACCATTTCAGCCACTGCTGTTGTTGGATCTGCTGTAGGACCCACTGTTTGTTGCGTTTGGAGCGGGTCCAGGAGTTTGGCGGCAATAGGACAGTCAAGAGAGCGTGGAAGATCATCCCTCCCCACCCGTGATGTCAGCAGGTACCACGAAATGATACTGTGGGTGGTGAATTGCGCTCTGGCAGGTGAAAGGCCTTGTAACTGCCCTCTCTTCCCTCCCACCCTTGCAGGGGCAGGGCCATGTCTTCCGGGTCACGCCCCTTAACATTGAGGGCAGCCGGGGGCGTGTGTCGGGGTGGATCAAAGGGGCACGGTCAAAGGGGTTTGCCCTTTGATCGTGCCCTTCGGTTGGGCTGGGAGTTTGGACGGGGGTGGGGTGGGGGGGGTGTGTGACCGTCTGGGGAATGTAAGTGCTGTTTAGATATGAAAAGTTGTACCGGTAAGAAGTTAGAGGGTTGCCATATCTCCTCGGTGAGAGAGGGGTGGAGTTGGTGATTGTCTCCTGGTGGTAGTAGGAGGCAGAATGTAGGAGTGTTGGGTATTCCCTGGTGAGAGCAGGGGGTCTAAGGTGGGACTTAATACCGGTGGAAGGTAGCTAACATATTGTATTGCAAATAAATTGTTATCGTGAGTTAGAGGGAAGGGTTTTGTGCTGGGCTTCCCGATGTGGGATTACAATCCAGATTGATGTATTATGATTATTATGTATTATGATTATTGATGATAGATGTATTATATGACTGTCTGGGTCTCTTCTGTGTGGGATGGAACCTGGTTATTGCTTTATTTATTGTGTAAGCCGCCTTGAGTCACTTTGGCGAGAAAGGAGGGGTATAAATTAAAGTTGAAATGAAATGAAAAAATCGGTAATCTGGATAAACGGATATCCATCAGCAGAGGCTAATCGGATATCATTTTGGATATTTGATAGCAGTAGATACTCATTTCACCTCTACCTAGAAGATGCTAGGCAAAGACCCATCTTCCTCAGGTGGAAGCCTGAGATGCCAAAAGATTCCCAGTTGAATTCTCAGAAGTTGCAACCTGGTGTGAAGTTGCAGACTGTGGTCCGCCTGTGCACATGTGGGAGTGAGTAGTTAAAAAGTAGCTCCGTTATTTTTTATTGGGACCAACTTATGTTGGTGAAAGCGTGAGAGCCTTCGGGCCAGACAGGGGCTTTCCTCAAGAACATCACATTAGAAATATATAGAGCAAATGCAGGACAGGTATATATGAGAAGGTGTGGATGGGGGGAGGAATAACTGGGGATGGGGTAACAGGAGAAAAAAACCCACCTGGAAGTCAGACATTTAAAAACAATGGGGACTATCCAGTACTTGCACATGCATTATCTGCAGGGTGTGTGCACTGCACACAAAAGTTGAACTGTCACACACCACGTGAGCAGCATACACACCATGTTAAGTGTGCACATAATGGATGTGGTGCTCGACAGTTAAGCAACACCTGCACAACATTTGCATGCGTGCACCTTGTGCACAGTGTACTGGATTAGCCCCAATGATGCTAAAAATCATTGTGAATATCGTTAAACACCAAGAATAAACAGACAACAGTCCATACAGATAGCGACACTATGCTAAAGCCACCATTTGGGTTGGGGGCAGTAGGAAACAACTTTCCAGATGAAGGAAACTTGCCTATCAGAGAACTGGGTGCAAAGCACTGGGTACAAATGCAGGTGGAGCCACTCCCTCCAGATCAAGTGTGTGGAACAGTCAAAGAGCATATTCCCAACCAGGCAGTCCTTTCCAGCCTGGGTGCTAGCGGTTGGTGCAGTTGTGAACAGGGCTGGGTGGAGACCTATGAACTGCAGACCATGAGACCTCAGAGATCTGGAGCCAAATTTAGAGTCCAAGGGTTTTGGATTTAAGGAGCTTCTGGGAACAGGTTTGGCCACCCCTTACTTCCATTCCTTCTTTCGATTCAAGCAAAATGCCCTTGCCAGCTACTCAGTCCTAAAAGCTCAAGCCAGATATAGGTTTCCCTTTTTGGTACCTTGCAGTGACAATACAAGGCACATGCCCTGTGTGCCAGGCCAGCTGTTACATCATGGAGACTATAATTTATGAGCTTCCTTTCCAATTGATTGAGCACAACATGTAGCACAAAACCAAAATCGACAAGTACCTTGCATTCCCACAAAATGAAGGACCTATCCTAATAGAACTTGGATTACCCTAATATCAGTAGCCTCATAGTATATTGCAGGGGTGTGGAACCTATGGTCCATTTATCGGACATGGCTCGAGACTCACCCATACCGTCATTGCCTGTGGTCCATTGGTCCACAGGCAGAATGCAGGAAATGGGGTAGCCCCTGGGTGCCAGGGAGTAGGACTAAGATGAGAGCAAGTGTTCCCATTCCGAAGGGGAATACTGATCTTTTGGGAACACTTGCAAGTGTCCATCGGTCAGTTTCTGGAGATTGTGCGCTTCTGCCATTTTTGAGGTCACTTTTAATCACTTTACTGGACTTTTCATCACTTTTCGGGAGTTTTGGTTACTTTTACAAGTGAATTTCACAAGTTTTACTGCACTATTATGGCAATTTCTAGCGCTTCCCTGGCAAGCCTTTGTCTCCATAGCCCCCAATAGTGCACACGGGGCAAACACTGGGCTTGGGACTGGCCCATGGCAGAGCCATTCAACTTGCAAAAAATAACAGAAAACGGCGAAAACAGTGGGAAAGCTGTTAAGTTTCCATGTCGCACGTATATTGGCGAATGCCCTGCTTTCAATGGAAACAGCAGTTGCCAAGATTTCTCATTTCAGGCTTAGCAGGGAGTGCTCCACAATGGATCCATTCCTGCGCAAAGTGCTCTGGGCTAGTAGCAGGCCTCCATAGAGTATTCCCAGAATGCTCTGCGGGTGGGTGGGGTTTCCTTCCCTGGACTGTTTGGCCCCCCAAGTAGGACAATGCAGCTCCTGGAGGTGGAGTGGGATCCCCACTCTTGACCTAATGGATTTGTTTGTACCCTCACCCACACCCACTCCCCAATAAAAGGTAGTGAAAATACTGTGAGAACCACTTTACCAATGGGAGGCTGAAGCCCAGTGCATTTCTGGAAGTCATGCAGGAAGTAAAATTAATCTGGGTCTTCAAGTTTCAAGGTTTGGGTTCTAACCTCTGTGCCATTCTTCCTCCCTGATCCGAGCCACAACTCGACCATAGGCTGCAGCTGCCTAGTGCCTGTGAAAAGCAGACCTTAATCCCCTGTCTCCTGCCGTCCATGCTGGCTCTGCCAATCCTGCCGAATTGAGATTCCATTCAGCGCAAAGCAGCTGTGAGCTCCCCCATCCCTTCCTTCTGGCGCCTGAGGCTGTTACCACTCTGAGTCTTTCGCTTTCATGTTGGAATGAAAATATCATGATGTACAAATTATCACTTTATAATTAATTATGCAGAATAACTAAAGCGAACACGACTTCATTCTTATGACAGCTTTGAAATTTACTACTTTATAAGTTAATAAGTAATGAATTCCCCTTGCTGGGCAGATGCTTTAAAAATTGGCTAGGGTTACCTAAACAAAGGGAGATTGAAGCAAATTCATGCACATTACAGTTGCGAGGAACAACATAATTGGTGGTGGGTGGGTGAGGGGAATGAAGGGTAGTGATGAGGGGCCAGGCGGCAGGGGAGAACATGGGCAGAATGATTGAACAAAACATATAGAAAATGAAAAGCTGCTGAAAACAAATCCTTCGGGAAACAACACCATTCAAACCCATCAAATCTCATGTAGTAAAGATCTCCCCAAATCATGAAGATTAGAGCACAAAACCCTGTCATTAAAGCCAATGACAAAACTCCCCTTGACTTTAATGGTGGAGGATTGTCTGGTTAGACTCAGTTCTTTTAACATCAGACGGGTGCAGAATCTGCACCAGAACCTTCCCGTCTGATGTTAAAAGAACTGAGTCTAACCAGACAATCCTCCACCATTAAAGTCAAGGGGAGTTTTGTCATTGGCTTTAATGACAGGGTTTTGTGCTCTAATCTTCATGATTTGGGGGGATCTTTACTACATGAGATTTGATGGGTTTGAATGGTGTTGTTTCCCGAAGGATTTGTTTTCAGCAGCTTTTCATTTTCTATATGTTCAATCATTCTGCCCATGTTCTCCCCTGCCGCCTGGCCCCTCATCACTACCCTTCATTCCCCTCACCCACCCACCACCAATTATGTTGTTCCTCGCAACTGTAATGTGCATGAATTTGCTTCAATCTCCCTTTGTCCCTCCAAGGAGGGGGTAAATTGTGATCTACTGGTGGATTACAAACCAGTCTCCAGTAGATCATAATGTGAGGAGTGGTACCAGCCTCTCAGATATCACCTCTGTGGAAAGGAGTGGGACTGGAGCCTCAGGAAGCATCTCTGGGGAGGAGATGGGCTAGGAGAGCCCCTCCAGTGCAGCAGGGAAAGGTCTTTCTAAAGTGGAGTGCTCCTCTCCATTCCTGAGACCAGATGCTGAGGTGCCCTAGAGCTGGGAGCCAGTAGGAGGGGGCCAGCAGTAGAGGATAACCTGAGGCTGATATCTGGATCTAAGTGGTTCATATACACCATAAGTCTGGCCACCCCTGCTCCAATATGTATGCCTATTAGGAATGGGACTTTGGGCAAAATCTTGGTTCTCAGTTTTATTGGTTCTCGGTTCTCCCTTTATCGGTTCTATCATATCTATTGGTATCGGATCTTTAACATTGTGGTTTTGCCATTGACCTCAATGGGGAAAACTGCAGTGTTAACAATCAAAAAAGCAATGCAAAGGAACCGATATTGCCGATACCGAGAATTATCAGTATTATCAGATTAGAACTGAGAAGAGTGCCATTATCAGCCACGCTTGGTTCTCAACAATACTGAGAGTCCCATCCCTAACGCCCTGCAACCTCATAGTGAGAGAACTGGATAGTCAGATGTGGCTGAATGCCTTTAAGAAGCCAGCCAACAGTGTTCATACTAGGGATGTGTATTCCGGATTCGGATTAATCCTCAACTGTCCAAAAACGGGCAGTTGCACATTAATCCATAAAATCCGCAATGCGTGATGGGTCCATTCATACTTACGGATCTGGATTTCCCTCCACCCTCATCCCCCAGGGCCCTGGAGTTCACTTACCAGTCTCAGAGAACTTGATTGAAGCATCATTGTTGCTGTGTGGCCTCTGGCAGACTCCCTCCCTGCACCTTACTGCACATATGCAAAGTGGCCATTGACCTTAACCAAAAGGGCAGTGGACAAAAGAACATCATCACCATTTTGTTTAAGGGTGGTGGCCATTTTGCACATGCATGATCCATAGGAGGGCGATCGCCATGATGAAGGAGCCTGTTGGAGCCCTAGGGATGTGCGAACAGAATGCGGTTCGGATGTTCGGACGTTCGGTTGTTCGGTTCGAAGCCCGAGTTTGGGTTTGGCTGTTCAGTTCGGAGGAGTTCGGTTCGGCCAAACATCCGAAAGAAATTGATACCGAATTCAAAGATTTTTTGTTGGTATCGGTATCATTTGGCCCTGGGACCATCCCTAATCTACACCCCTGGCGCCAGGAAGCCTGCTCCTCAGCTGCCTCCCCCTTCCAGTCATGTTTTTCCCACCCAAAGTCACGTTTTTCCTGACCCCGAACTCATCCAAACTCACCCGAACATGACCGGACTGTTTGGCCATTTTCGAGTTTTGTTCGGACGTTTGGTTCGGACGTTCGAACAGACCAAGTTCGGGCCGAACTTCAAACATGCAAATCGCGTTCGCACATCCCTATGGAGCCCCCACAGTAGTGGCAATGCTTCAGATCAAGCCCTCTGATATGATAAGTACCACTCTGCAGCTCTGGACTTCAATGGGAAAATCCAAATCCGTAACTTAATCCACAAATTACAGATCTGAATCCATAATGGATACAAATCTGTAATTCAGTCTGAATGACCATACCTGATTCATACCCACCAACTAGTGCTCCCAGTTAATGGCCCGAGCCCTTCTGTAGTGGGGTTGTGCTACAGATGACCTGGTTTCAATACCTTTGGATTACACAACAAACAAGTCTGCATGATAGTGCCATTTTTGAAAAAAACAGAATGCCCCCTAAAGGTAATTCAAAAGGGGGTTACACAAGAGGGTGGAGTCCAGAAATAACAAAACAAAATGTGATAGCTCCCATTTCATCTTGAGTACCATCAGATGGAGTTCATTTTTTAAAAAAAATATCTTGCTTCCTGGTGGTTGCAAACTAGGGATCACTCCATAGCTAGTAGTACCGAGGCAAGAGCAAATGTTCCCTTCCCATTTGGAAATACTGACTTTTCAGGAGCGCTTGTGACAATTTGTCAGTATTTCCCCACTGGTCTATGATTCCACACTTTTGCCATTGCGAGATTGGCTCCAGCAGTATTCCATAATTTCTTTCACTTTCTGGGACTTTTGTCGGGATTGCCTGGGATATTTTAGGATTTTCCAGGACTTTTCAGGGCTGATGGATTTTTCAGGACTTTTTGGGACTGTCTTTTTGCATCAATTTCCAGCAGTTTTGCATCAGTTTCCAGAACTTTTGCATCTCTTATTCAGTATATAAAGGATAAGCTGCTAAGGATAGTTTATATGCTATGCCTACCAGTTCATGTTGTGTTCAACTAGCGGAAAATAGTGAAAAAGCCGTAAAGTTTCCTCATTGTGCAAATGAAGGCAAATGACCTGTTTCTGACGGAACCAGCATTTATTGTGATTGCTTGTTTCAGGCCTAATTAGCCACCAATCATGTCATCACGAAGCTAGAGATGGAGATTGGTAGGGGTGGGACTATTTGTATTTCCGAGAACCGAGAGTGACCGATAATGGCTCTCTTGGTTCTAATCCAGGTCCTGGACAAACAGTATAGTGGTTCCGATTTTTAAGAAGGGGGACCCCCTATCCCCTGGAAATTATCGGCCAATAAGCCTCCTCAGCATTGTGGGGAAGTTTTACTCCAGGTACCTTTTGGGAAAATTGCTGGATTGGCTGAAGGCCAATGACATCATAGAGCCTGAGCAAGCAGGGTTTCAGAAGGACAGGTCCACAGTGGACCGCCCTAGTTCTTGCCCAATTAATTGAGAGGTGTGTGGAGCGCCAAGGGAGTGCCTATCTGTGCTTCATTGACCTAAAAATGGCCTTTGACTCCATCTGCAGGGAGTGGCTATGGGCAAAGCTTGGCTCCCTGCAGATGGAGCCTAGGCTGCTATTTCTCTTGGTACGGCTTCATCAGGGGAATACCCTCCAGGTGAGGTATGGACGAGATGGCGCCCTCTCGGGGAGGATTCAAGTGGATTGTGGAGTTAGGCAGGGCTGTCTCTTGGCATTGGCCCTATTTAATCTCTTCATGAACGATCTACCGGCTTTCCTGTTGGAGGCCGACTCTCGCCCGCCGCAGATTGGGGATAGGAAGATCACTGCACTTCTCTATGCGGACGATACAGTCCTTGTTTCCCGGTCCTTGGTGAGTTTGCGAAGAGCCATGCAGTCCATCAGTGAATATGCCACCAGAGAGGTTCTTTCTATCAATTATGGGAAGACAAAAGTTATGGTCGTGAAGCGCAGGAGACACAAAGAAACCCATCACTGGCGAATTGGGACAAATCCAGCAGGTGGGCCAGTTCAGGTATTTGGGGATAATTTTCTCTAGCTCACTAAGCTGGCAGGAACATGTGGCAGCTACCAAAAGCCAAGCTTCCCAAACTGTAGGAGCCATAAAAAATTTATATTTTGGGAAAGGAGGAAACTGCTGCTGCCTGCATTGTGGCTGTTTCAAGCAAAAGTCGTATCCCAGCTCTTATATGCTTTTTCAGTATGGGGCTTGTCACACCTTGACTCCCTGGAGGCAGTACAAAATGGCTTTATTCGGTCTGTATTGGGGGTCCCGAAGGGAACACCGCAGATTCTCCTGCGCTTGGAATCTGGTTGTCAGCCTCTTAGCATTCCGGCCCTCCAAAATATAATTAGATCCTGGCTAAAGGTTGTGTTATTACCCCTTGAGGACAGTTCCCTTTTGAGGATGGCAAGGGAGAAGGGTTTACTGGACCCCTGGTTGGTACAGGTTGAGGGGGAAATTAGGAAGTTGGGCTTTTGCCCCACTTATTTGGCATCCAAGGGACTTAAACCCGCCTAGTTTCTAGTAAAGGAACGGCTGGCAGATCAACAGCTGCAGCTAGATTCGGAACAGAGGCAGCTCCAGAGAGTTTTCTGGGATTATGTCCCTCCGGTGGCCCCCCTCGCGGAATCGTCGTACCTTATGGCTTGGCCAAATTTTTGAACTAGGTGTGCATTTTCGGGGCTGCGCTGTGGGGGCTTCCCTTCTGCTATTCTTGAGGGACGATACCTTGGGATTCCGATGGAGGAAAGGGTGTGCCGATCTTGCGCTTTGCAGGTATTAGATACAAACAGACACCTGCTCTTTGAATGCTCTGCTTTTGCCTCTCTCCGGACTAGGATGTTGTCTCCCCTTCAAGAGTTGTTTGAGAGCAACTCTGCCACCAGAATATGAGAGTTATGTTTAAACCCCAAGGCCTCTGATTTAACCAAGGCAATTGCGGTGTTTGCCGACTTGGCTGCACAGTTGAGACAGAGGACCCCTTAGGCAGTAAGGCAGTGCAAGCTGGCAAAGAAGTGGGCCAGGGTCGTTGTCACTCTTGGCCCAGAGTTACTTCTATAAGTCTTCTCCGTTTCGGCCCATATCTTGGGCAGGGAAATATGGGCCGGAAATCGGGTTGTTGCTTGGAATCCTCCCCTTTGTTTCTGTTCAAACCCTTCACTGGTCAAATGTTTTTATATAA
Source organism: Sphenodon punctatus (assembly GCA_003113815.1). NCBI lineage: Eukaryota > Metazoa > Chordata > Lepidosauria > Sphenodontia > Sphenodontidae > Sphenodon > Sphenodon punctatus. The sequence continues at coordinate 2,214,247 of QEPC01010332.1, forward strand.
GGACTGTATCTTTTTTAAAGAACTTTATTTGTTATTTAGCTGATTGATGTTGTTTATAATCCTGTGGGTTGCATTATACTGTTTGTATTTTATTTTTGATACTTGGTAAATGCCAATAACTGTAAGTTACAGCAATAAAAACTTATTCATTCATTCATTCTAATCCAATAATACCAATAATTCATAGTATCAGCAATATTGGTTCTTTTACATTAGTGGTATAGATATCAAATGAATGTTAAAGATCCGATACTGACTGATTTGATAGGTCTGATAAATGAAGATCCGATACTGATATACAACCGATACCGAGAATTTTCCCAAATCCCATCCCTAGAAATTGGAAGTCAGGAATTCAAACATCCCATTGCAAAACCTTGTACAAATCAAACTGCTCTGGATTTCCTACGTTAAGGTGCAAGGAGGATATGGCAACCTTACCTCATTTTGAGCGTACAGGAGACTTTCCATCAAATGCATAAGGTGAGGAGAAACTAGGGATGTGCGAATGCGGTTCGGAGGTTCAGAGTTAGGCCCGAACTCGGTCTGTTCAGATGTCCGAACCGAACGTCTGAACCAAACTCAAAAACGGCCGAACAGTTCGGTCATGTTCGGGTGAGTTCGGATGAGTTCAGGGTCGGGAAAAATGTGACTTTGGGAGGGAAAAATGTGACTGGAAGGGGGAGGCAGATGAGGAGCAGACTTCCTGGCACCAGGGGTGGAGACCAGGGATGGTCCCAGGGCCAAATGATACCGATACAGAAAAAAATCTTCGAATTCGGTAACGATTTTGGTATCGATAGCGCTATTTTCGGATGTTCGGCCGAGTTCTGCCAAACCGCACTCCGCCGAACTGAACAGCCGAACCCAAACTCGGGTTTCGAACCGAACAACCGAACGTCCAAACATCCAAACCACGTTCTGTTCACACATCCCTAGGAGAAACATCTTAACTGAAACATTGATCTTTACCACAGGTTACCCATTATTGGTTCCAGTGATCTGTCTTCAGCCTAGCCTATTCATATTAATCTAATCTTAGGCAGTCCTGCCAAGACAAAAATCCCTTGAAGAACACCTACTCTAGATGCCTGGACATTTTGTTCCACCAAATAATAGACAGTCTCTTTAGTGATGTAGTGCCTCAATTATTAACTAGGTATTAAATGGATGATGTGTTGAATTTTAGTACTCTTTGTACAGACAGGATAACATTTTTTAAAAAAGCTTAGCAAGAGGAAGAGCTCAGTTAACACATTGCTTGAATCCTCACTCTAGGAAATGGATCTCTCTGGAAGGTGATGGCTAGACTGAGATAAAATCTGTTAAATGGGTTTCTCTGCCAATCCCATTTTAAGAAACCCCTCTCAATACCTGAGGAATTCTAGTGGAGACTTCACCTTCCTAAAAAAACCACCTGCATATGTATTCACTGCTATTTACTAAGTACCATTCATTTACAACATACTACATTGCTGAGGATACCATTTTAGTTCCGGGTTTGTTATTTCCATATTTTTGAGCAACTCACGGTGTGAATAGCCCATGCCTTATTTCCCCCCAATACCCCTTAAGTTCCACTCCAGTGCTTCCAATGAGAATTGTTGTTCTGTGTTGCTTCCTTTACTTTGACCAATCTGCAACTGGATTGCAGATTCGTAAAGGATTCTACATACCAGCAGGGACGGTCTTAGAAATTTCAGGGCCCAGGGTGAAGACAAAATGCGGGGGGGGGCCTCGGCTCTGCCCACTTTACCAAAGCACCATCCACTTCAAGAAGGCCCCTTTGACAGAGAATTATCATATAAGTTATTTTTAACCCATCAGTACAATGTGCACCAAAGAATATTTAAATCCATTTTAGATTAAAGGAAGTGCAGGACACAGATATGGCTAAAAGGCAACAACTCTTCTTTAAAATGCATGAGGTCATGCACACAAGGACAGGGACAGATCCCCCATGATCTGGACTGTCTTACTCCTGAGCACAGAGGTTCAAACAGATCCAGCTGTTCAAACATACATCAAACAACCCCCACATGACCACAGCACTCCCCATGAAAGGGAGTGAGGGACTGAAACCTCAGGCCCCTAGGGCCAAACGCAGCACTCAGCAAGAGGAGCCCTTTCCAGTTCCTGGATTTAGACTAGGATCTCAATCACCAAAGCACTGAAAACTGATCAAACATATCGAGCAACGCCCTCCCGGCCACAGCACTCCCAGCCCCTTCCCAACCCCAACCCCCCGCCCGCAGATGGCCCCAGTCCACTCACAAAGTCACCCCCCCCCCGAGGGGTGCAGCAGCACAAATGAACTCCAATTGGAGGGGGTGGGGGAAGGTATTTTCTTGACCAGGTGGTCTTTTATCTCAGTTGCTGCTGGGTCTGGGTCTTCTGGGAGGACTAGTGGTCAGTCAGAGGCAGGCATATGTTACTAGGCAGGAGGGGCAGCAGGAATGTTCTGGTGGGTCTCTCCTTGGGCTGGGTGATGGCTCCCTTCTCCCCTCCAGAAGCCATGGGGGGGCAGGGAAAAAGGGAGCAGCCATGGGGAGAGGTGGGGGGGGGGAGGCACAGGGGACAGCCATGGGAGGAGGGACAAGGGGGGAGAGGGCGCAACCCACCCTCTCTCATACACCTACACACTCACACACTCACCTCTCTCTCTCTCTCTCTCTCTCTCTTTCACACACACACACACACACACACACAGAGGAGGGATTGGGAAGGAATTGCCGCTGGCTTCCCTGCCTGCTCTCCTGCTAGTGCTGTTTAAAGGCCCCACACAGCTGCATGTGTGCGCACACTGGGGCCGCCATGTTTCTGAAGTCTGATGTGTTGGGACTACATTTCCCAGCATGCCAGACTACAAAACACGGTTGCCCCAGCGTGCCCACACACTGTGGTGCAGGGCCTTTGAAACTGTCAGTGGTGGCGATGACTGCCACCGCAGGCAGCAGCAACCGGCCGGCGGGGCAGCTGTTCCTTTCCCCTTTCTGTCCAGTCTGCAGACTGCTGCTGCTGAGGGGGGCTTGGGCTGGCCAGTGGGTCAGCCAGTGGGTGCGGTGCTGGTTTGCCTTGGCCAGAGTCAAGGTGCGGGTGCAAAGGCGAGCCCCAGCAGCCCGCTACTGAATCCCCTGAGCTGCAGTCAGTGGTGGAGGCAGCACACGGGGCACCCCCAGGGGGAGCGACCTAGGGTGGTCGCTCCGGTCTGCCCCACGGTAAGGCCGGCCCTGCATATCAGCCAATGAGTGACAATGAAGTACAAAGAAAAATGGAGTATAGAGAGGATATGTGGTAACGCGGATATGCGGTAATGCAGAAATGTGGTATTGTGCTGGCATCATGTCTCAGGATTCGAAACGGACAGTTTGAAATTGACAGCAAAGTGGTAAATGGCAAAGTGCTAAATCAGGAAACAAAATGACAATTGAGAACGAAAGACTGAAATGTTAGTACATTGTTGAGTACTGAGAGGTTCTTGATTCAGTCTAGACTATAATCAGGAACTGAGATTTTGAAGGGAATTCCCATTTTTGCAAAATCTCATTTCAGTCTTACTATTTGATTTAGATCTCTGCCATTTGCTTACAGAAACGGCCATTAGAAAATTCCAGGTACTTACATAGCCCTTACTTCTATAGCATCAGACACCTTGCAGGCATTAAATTTACCCTCAGCACCTCTGTATGGTAGAGACTGAAGTGTTATTATAAACAGATGGTAAACTGAGGTACAGAGAATAAGTCACTTATCACTCATGAAGTCTGAGAAGGAGCAAGGAACTGAACCTGGCTCTCCTAATTACCAGACTATCGCCCCCATAGGCCACCTGTCCTGGTCAAGAATGTGTTTCTTGGAAGGCAATTTTGCAGCTGGAAAGGATGGATGGAGAGAAAGACAGCACCAAGCAATGATCAATAGTGAGTCTTTGCAAGAAACGTACCATGAACCACCTTTCTGGAATCAGACCTTTAGAACAGAGCTGAAACAAGTACCCACAAAACGGACAAATTTCCAGTACCCGAATCAACCCAGCATCGGATACCAATCAGTACCTGATTTTGACCTGATACAGGTACCTGATGTCCCAGAATGTTGACTTCTGGTCCCAGAATGTTGACTTTTGGTACCATTTGTTTGGACTTCCAACACCTATTTTTTGTTTGTTTATTTGTTTGTTTCCCATCCTGGAAACTCGATTTCTGGTCCAAAGAAGTCAACTTCTGGTCCCAATTTTTTTTTCTGTCCCAATTTTTCAGTTTTCTGTTCCATATACCAATTGGTAATTGGAAAATTGGCACCAGAAATTACCAATTTTTTGGGTATCCGGGTACTCGATCCGTAATCAAACAGCCCATTGAGTACCTGATGTGGCACTTGAAAATGCAAGTATTATCTACAAATAGCAAATCAGTGTGACCCATTTCAGCTTTAATTTAAAATAATGAAGATATCTTTCCTCACTTTCCCTTCACTCCCCTTTCCCAGCTGTGAACATTCGGTTTGATCAGCATGGAAGCCTGTTCAGAAGGTCAGGCTTGCAAACATATTATTTACCACCCGGCAACCCAGTCCAACATCATCATCATTATTCATCTGGGTAATTGAAAGGGATCTGTTGCTACAGGAAGCTCCTCCCAGTCGCCACCCATCCTTTATCACTAGAGCCAACATGTGCTTGATTAACGTGTGTGCCGACACCAGCTTGGGTAAGGAAAAGTCATCAATATTGGACGGCAAGGCCACCATCTCTTATTTGGGCTGCATCATGCAAAGCAGCTGTCCCAGGCTCTGGGCTGCCGAGAGAGAGAGTGAGTGAGTGAGTGAGAGAGAGAGAGCCCATTAGGTGGGGAGCTTTGGTGGGTAGGCAGATTATATGGATATAAAGTTTTAGGGTGGCTGGACGCGGCAGATTGGTGGGATTTAGAGATTAGAAGGGAAGGATTGTCAGATTCGAGGAGGGATCAGTGTGAAGATTGAATTTGAGAGCAGATGTCGGTGATTTCTCCACTCTCCTCCCTGCCACATGCCCTCCCCCAAACATTATCCACTCACAACATCAATGATCTCCCATCATCCCTTTTTCATTTGCAGCATGGGCTGCTTGGGCTGCATCCCAAATCCACAGCCAGAAAGTCAGTTAATGTGACAGATTAAAGGTGTCTATCTGGCTGCCTCCCCCCATTTCTTTCATTCTCCCTCTGTGTCACAGACGTTTTCCCTCATTCCAGTGTGGCTCATCCTTACCCTTAACTTTTAACTTCACATCTGTTTCTCGTGGCAGCGTTGCATGGAGACAGGAAGAACAAAAAAAAGGTTCCTCTCCAGACATTTTCTCTGTCTAGCCTGGCACAACCTAAATCCTAACAAATTCCCGCTGTCTTACTGCACGGATCTTCTGGTGCCAGTCGGTGATGGTGTCACTGTCTATGAATGGGATCTGGACACAGATTTTAGCTGGAGGAAGACATCTTTATCCAGGTACAGAGCAACGACAATGCTGCTTTGTTCATGTAATTACTGAAGCCCAGCCCCCAACTTTTCTGAGCTCCTTTAACACACATATAATTATGTCTTCCTACACTTCTGTCAAGGAAGAGCAGTAAATGTCATCATCCAGAATTTTTACAGAGGAACTGAGGTAGACATCAGGCTCTTGCTTAGAGTTACCATCAGTGACAAAACCAGAAATGGAACCCAGGAGTCCCAGGTCCTGATCCCGCTCAGATAGCCTCCCAAATTGCCATCTATTGCCTATAAAATACTGTGCTCTCCTATGCAGGTGAGCCAGTGGGCAAGGCACTGGGCAGGGAATCAGGAGACTTGGATTCTACCATTTATCACTGTGACTCTATTAAGTCTGGTCTCTTCTCAATGTCCATGCCTTTATGTTTTGTTCCGTTACTTAGACTAAAATTTTCAAAAAGGTAGGAACGGTCTTTTATTTATGTTTGTACAGCGCCTAACACATCAACCCTGCCATCCCTGTTGGGTCTGCTAGATGGTGTTCTAATAATCACACTTATTTTAACACGTATCTATTTTAAAATTCAAAATAACATGTACAATAAATGCCCTTCCAAAATCATTACCTGGTGAGGACTCTAGAGAATCAAAGGCAATTCGTCTAAGGCACTTCAGTAAATCTCATATATGCAATCATGGTTTCTTAATACAAGGCAACAGAGTGACTTCTACAACCTGATGAAGCTAAGGGAGCCTGCAGGTTTGAGCCAGATTCCAAGTAAAGTTAAAGAATTGTGAAAGATACAAGAGCTGCCCCTTGGAGGGATGGGCTGAGGAGGCAGACAGGTTAATGTATTTGCTTTTCATACCCGGGTTCAAGGCTTATATAGAACATAAACAAGAAGTGTTTTCAATGCAGTTCCTACCACGCAGTCTATTCTCCAGCATTTTGGAAAAGCACATTATACATTTCAAATAAGCCAGAACTGGTGTAGGAAGGGGTGGGGTTACATCAGGACTGAGGTCTATCGGCAGAACTGAGGTGAGGGAGGGAAGACACAGGAATTGTTGCAGGTCATAACCATGAGGTAACCAAGAAGTGGGTTAGCATTTGTAGGCCACTTGCAGAGTAGAGTGAGTCTGGTCTGTGCCTCAAAACACATTCCATAATCTCCCTTCCCAAAGAGGTCTCCATTTCTTTCTCGCTCCAAAGAAAGAGACCAAAGCCACCTGTGTCTCAGTAGTGGTGAAATGAACCATCGTTTTTGTATTCATGAATACTAAATGAATCACCGCCATTTTGGAAAAGGGTAGTCAGGCTGCGAATGTGCAGAATGGTCACTGTGCATGTGCAGACTGGCTGCCCTTTAACAAAATGGTGACAACACTGGCGCCACCATTTTTGAAAAGGGTGCACATGCCCAGAATGGTCAGGTGGCCATTTTGCACATGCACAGTAATTGTTTTAATTATTTTTTATTCTAGAACCAAACTGAAACAGGCTTTTTTTCATGCTGTTCCAGTTCAGTACAGATTAATTCGTAACGGCCCATTCTGTGCAGTTATGGATTCATCTGAATTCCCACCGCCAATACACACACACTCACGTGCACTGAATTACCTTCCCATCTTAAGTGTCCAAACCATTCTGATGCTAGTGACTAATGCCCCAATCAGAGCTGAAACCAGCAGAGGATTTTAAATCTGAAGTTATTATTTCCATTTTTGGATAGCTATCTGAATAATATCCACAACTGAAATGCATCTTGGCAAAACTACACTTTTAGTTATTTTGCTTTGGGTTATTTCTAGAGCTAAAATGAGTAGTAGATTTATTATTATTCATTTTATTTTATTTTTATTTATTTATTTAAGACTAAGGCCACTTTCAGACCTCCCCCCCCGCACGCATATTCTGCGCAGACCTGCGCGGCTCTGCTGGCAAACACCTGCAAGGATTCAGAGCTACATCTTCTGCTCTGCATTCCTGAGGGTGTTTTCCAGCAAAGCCGCACAGTGGTGTTTTCAGACCGGCCGATCTCCGTGCATCTCCTGGCTTGTGCATTCCCCCACCCCACCCCCGCAGCCAGAATATGCAGGGGGAGAGGGGGTGGGAGGGAGTCTGAAAGTGGCCTTATATCCCTGATCTATTCCAAAATTGGCTCTGGATGGCTTACAACAACAACAACAACAAAACCACACACACACACAGCATCAATATGTATTGATATGGATTAATACACATAAAACAAAATTCCACCCAGTTCATCCTGCCCACTCCCCCTCTTCTGTCTCTCGCTCAGAGGCGTCCCCCCATAGCCCCAAGCCAAGCCACAACTCACAGAGAGGTCATGGCTAAACTAGGGCCGTTTTAACATGACACTCCACCGGGGTGGGGTGGGGTGGTGGTCTGTGGTTGTGCTAGTGCGTGCGCAGTGGGTGGTGGGAGGGTACATACGGTGCATACGCATCCCCATGCACCCCGCATCTCCGTTTTCACAGGTTGCTCTGTGCATGTTTATGAGTGGGGGTGAGTGTGTGAGGATGCATGTTCGGTGGGAGCATGCACGCGTCGCACACCCACTCACTGCACGCGCACCCGCACGGGACTCACCCACTTATGAACATCCACATTTCTGGGTGTTCATGAGTGGGTGCATCTTGTGTAAAAAAGGCCTATGAGAACTTCCCACCTCATTCCCACCCACTCCACCATCTCTCACCCAGGGAAGAGATGAACCTAAACCTCTCACCAACATCTCAGCTTCCCCCCAGACTCTTACGGATATAACCTACTTGCTCCCCCACCCACAAGGGAAGTGGCAGTCCCACCCCATAGCTGCCTTACAAACGTTCGGGCCAATCCCAAACCCCTGGACACACGGGCATGTGCACAGACATGGGCATGCAATTTGCGCATTTGCCATATTAGTCCCCATAGTGGGGCTGTGCATGGGGTGTGAGCGAGTCATGTGCAGATGTGTATGTGCACATTGCGTGGGCTGCATGCGCAATGAGTGGGGCTTGGGATTGGCCCCATTAAAAGATATATTTCTGTAAAAAGTAAACTAAATCCGCAGTCTCCAGCCCTACAGTCACAAAAGGCTACCAAAAGGCTAGCAGGTGCAGGCAGCCACCTCCAAAAGCTGGAGGCCAAATGAGGAAGCCGGGGGACGGGGGGAAGCAGGAGGTAAGTACCAGGTGTTGGCAAGTCCAAGCCCCCCAAAGCAGCTCCAGCATCTCCACGCATATTATTTGCCTTGTGGGTAGTCTTACATGCACTCAAACAATATTGTAACCCACGTGGGTACTTGCATTACCAATTTTTCCAAGGGATTTGTTTTAGGGTTTTTTTGGAGGGTGAGGATGGGGTGGTTCCATTTTTTCACTTTGGGTATTTCAGTTGATCAATTATTTTATTATTTCTGTTCTGTCATTTCTGGCAATGGCACATGCACAATAGGGCAAATATTGTCAACATGAGGTGACCAAAATAACTAAAAATGGAATTTTAAAAAATAAATAAATCCCCCAATGGCATAGGATACCTGGTGAGGCACAAACAGATATTGGGGCCAATCCCAAGCCCAGTGTGTGCCAGGCAGTACATGTGCATGCGCACGTGAGCACAACCTGTGTGCACACCCATTGTATATACATTGTGCCATACACAAGTCACGCGGGACCCGCGCGAATCCCACACACAGGAGGTTTAGGATTGCAGCCACTGGTTGTTGCCAGGACTGCCATGTTTTGGTTTTTTCGACAGCATAGCTTGTTGGGTTTACCTCTTTTTTTGGCACCTGTTTCAGGTCTTACCATTTTGTACTAGGTGCAACCACATAAACTGGGGCAGGCCTGATCCCCCGTACACCCCATGATGGGCAATCACAGCTGCCACACTTTGGGGCAAGTGCAGAAAGCAGGGCAGATGGTCCTCCCTCCTACAGGAAAGCCAGGTGGGCGTGTTGCTGTCAGAGGTCCTGCCATGCCCCAGTGCCGGCTGAGGTGCTGGCTGCATGCGCGGGTGCCTAGTCCCGCCCACCCTTCCCCTCCCCACCCACTATCCCATCCCCCAGCCGTGACGTGGTTGCATGCAACTGGAGACAGTGCCCGTCACTCAAAGCCCCGTGGTGGACCTCGCCACGAGGCGGGACAGACAGGAACTGCACCCATGAGCAGCAGTGAGTGCACTACAGTGTATTGGGCAGCCTTACTCCACTTTGGGTAAGGCTACCACACCCTGTATACTCTGCCTTTTTCGGAGGATGCAGGGTGTAATAGCCAGCTGCTCCAAGTGGGGTGAACATCTGGCGGGTGCCAGGCATACAATGCACTGCATTACATGGTAACCCTGCCCAAATCAGCTTAGCATCTCATGTGGCTGTATCCTTTGGTTAGTTGGGTTACTTTGCTTCAGTTATTGTGCATGTAAGACCTGTGTATTTGGCCAAGCAATTTGCAAACCAGAATAGGGTCTGGTGTTGTTTTTTAAAATGTTTTTTTAATGTTAATTTTTTTATATTTAGGTTGGGTTTTTAATCCATTTTAGTTTATCTATGTTTTTTGTATATGCTTTGCTACCCACCATGACCCTTTGGGGAAAGGTGGGCTATAAATCTATGAATTAATAATAGTGCAGTTGTGCTAATAGGGCAAAAACAAAACAGCCAAAAATACTCAAAACACTGTAACAAAAAGAGAGATTCGTGCCCACTGAATGAAATGGGGCAAATTCAGACGTAAACCTTACACTGGATAATTGTCTCCTCTTTATGTCTCAGCCCTGACTGAGTTCTGCTCACTGTCTGGAACCCTGGACAGTTACTAGGCCTTCCTCACAGCAGAGGGAGAGTGCTTCTTTCTTTCCTACCACATCAGAACAAGTTCTGGAGTTCAGCTGCATCTCAGGATGACCAGCACAGGTCGACAAAATGCCAGACTCACAAAAGAGTTTTAAAAAATCCAATAGGGCAGGTAGTGATTCCCACCCCCCCATCAGCATCCAGATGCACCTGCTTTAAACAGACAATTCAAGAGAGAGAAGGGGAAAAAAAATAATAATAAAAAAGATTGTGTGTGCATTGCTGCTTATACAGTAGACAAACTTTAATAGACAGAGGGTACGGAGCCTTATCAGCGCAACTCATGCTTGATAGCGCGATGGAGGTCATCATACATTAGCTTGCTTTGACCTGCAGGGCCCTCAGTGGGAATTTTCTCTACCACACTGACATTAGGCTGTTTAGATGCTATGCACATCTCGCCTGCATGGCAACAGGCTGACACTTTGTAGACTTTTGAATACAGACAGGGAGAAAGTGGGGAAAGAGATGTCTGGGTCACAATGGTTTTTCTAATAGTTATAGATTTAACTCCATAGATTTCTTTTTTGGAGGAGTTTGTGGGAACGGTTGTATCTTTTCATCCTGTTTACAGAAAAGGGAATCAAAAAGCAGAGACCAACACCCTGAGTTGCTTTCTTTTGTTACTCCGGGGTGCTTCTCTGAGTGAAAACAGGCATGCACCTTAGCTCCGCTTTAACGTTGTATATGCATGTTTCAGGGCTGCATAGGGCACCAACACAGCCCATCTACAACATGCATAAGAAATGTTAAAGCGGTGTTAAACTGGCGTTAGAGCCAAGTTATGTGCACATCTGTTTTCACCCAATGTCTCCCTTCCCACCCCATCAATGGGTGATTTCAGACGTTACGTGAACACGGTGAACCACGGTGAATACCCACCTGTGGTCACCGTGTCCCGTACGTCTGTTCGCGGCGCGCCAGATGTTGGCCACGGTCAATCCCCACATGGGGTTCGTTTGAACCACGCTTCCCGGGCTAGCCGGGGGAAGGTCCCGGGAAGCGTGGTCAAACGGACCCCGGGCCGTGACCAAGGAAAAGTAACGTCTGGCCGCGTGCCACGGCCCGGGATCCCCGGCGGGATCCCGGGCCGTGGCACGATCGGCTGGACGCGGCGGCCGCATTGGCCCCGCCGCCCGCCCGTCTCCTCGGAGGGCGGGCGGCGGGGTGCGTGGTGGGGGCGGGACCGTGCGGCCGCACGTTGCACCGCACAGCCCCGGCCCCTCCCACTTTCCCTGCCGGGATCCCCCCGGCACGTCTGTTGTGCCCTTACGGGGTGACCCCGGCGGGGAACGAAGCCGTTGGTGCCGGTACGGGGCCAACGGCCCGCGTATCATCTGAAAATACCCAATGTGTAAAGGGCTGAATTGTGGATACAACCAAACACAGAGATGTTTTCACCTAGAGATTATGAGCTACTAGGATCTTTTAAGAAGAAATCAATTTTAAAAATGGAAGCTTTTGATACACAAGGCAAATTATCTACTGAATTATCTTCCCATCCTCTTCAGTGCCCCAAACATTTCAGTGCTACTGGCCAATGCCCTAACTAGAGCTGAATGTGAATAGTGGGTTCTGTATTTGCGGATATCATTTGCATTTTTGGATAGCTATCTGAATAATATCTGTAAACAAAACAAATACTCACATGATCAGTTACTTAATTTTGACTACTGTGAGTAGTATCCAACCAAAATACCCCACACCAATCTCCAATGCAGCAGGATCTCCAAACTGCAATTATTATTAGCGGTGGATGCCTGTAGGAAATTACAGATTCTGATCCTTTACAGATCTAGACCTTTAATTTCCAGATTTAATTATTGATCCGTATTATGGATCTGTATTTAAATGAATTAAAAATTTTAAATAATTTTAAAAAACAAACAAACACTGCACATGTGCAAAATGGCCTCCAGACCATTCTGCACTTGGGCGCCCTTTTTCAAAATGGTGGCAGCAGCATCACCACCATTTTGAAAATGGGCAGCTGTTTTGCACATGAACAAAATGGGCACTGCACATGTGCAAACTGGCTGCCTGTTTCCAAAATGGTGGCAATGCTGCTGATGCCATTTTGGAAAAAGCTGCGCATGTGCAGAATGGTTTGGTGGCCATTTTGCACATGTGCAGTTTTTTAAAAAAATAATTATATATTTTCAACCGCAACAGATGTGTTACTGTTCGATCTGGATATGGGCAGTTACCGATTAATCCAAATCTGTAACACCTATCTCTAGTTATTATTCACTTTGGTGGGCTCTGATTGAAGCAGATGAATTCAATGAACGTTTGTAGCAGATATTCATTTCAACTCTAACCTTAGCACCGATGATTCGAGAGGCAGAGGGTAGATTTCTTGCTCGGCATATTTGGGGGCCCCTTATATTTATTTAAATATTTTATCCTGCCCTATCCCAAGGTCTCAGGGTGGATTATAACACACAAAATTATAGAGACATAAATAAAGCCGGTTAAAAACTTTTATCCCAATTCCCCACAGTCCCTACCTGAGCCTGCCAAATGCCTTGTCAAATAAAAAAAAAATCTTACATTGCCTTCAGAAGATGAGCAGGTTCAAGCTTAGACAAACCTCCATGGGGAGGGAGATCCAGTGTTGTCGGGCAGCTGCCAAGAATGCCTTTCTATTAGTGCTGAAATGAATAGCAAATTTATTATTCATGGCTAATATCAGATATTCTGCATAGTTTGGTGGTTACCTGGTAACTATCCAGCTACTGCAGAGGATAAGCGCCAAAATGGAATAGCGGATATTACTGTTTAACACTTTACCGCATAATCAAACCAGGACCAGACGGAGAGAGGGAGGGAGGGAAATGGATAAAAGGTAATTAAATGGTAATGCAGTAAATTGGAATATCTACTGGATACTAGTTGGATTCCATTTGGTATCCGACTGGATACCAGTGGATAGTTGCCCATCATGGGGCACATGGGGGATCGGACCTGCCTCAGTTCGTGTGACTGCACCTAGTACGAAATAGTAAGACCTGAAATGGGTGCCCCCAAAAGAGATAAACCCAACAACCTATGCTACCCAAACCAAAACATGGCAGTCCTGGCAACAACCAGTGGCTGCAATCCTAAACAGCCTGTGCGTTGGATCCGTGAGGGTCCCGTGTGACTTGTGTGTGGCACAATGTTCCTGCAATGGGTGTGAACACAGGTTGTGCTCACATGCACGAGCCTGGGATTGGGATTGGCCCCAATATCTGTTTGTGCCCCACCGGGTATCCTATGCCATTTTGGGATTTATGTGACTTGATACTGGTTCGTAGCAGATAGGATACTCATTTCAGCTCTACTCTCTGTGCACACTTACTGTGCAAACTTCACAAGAAGTTGGGAAGAGGGCATTCCTGACTGACCTTGGAGGCTGGTATGGGACATCATCCAGAGACGTGGGGCTCAGATTGTCAGAAGTGTGGACCTGTTTCTAAATACTCTGTATAGAGCCCCTATTCATACATATATTTCTCCACTAAACCACAGGACTCTACCAACCAAATGAACTAGAGAACAACTCCATCAGCTGTCAAGCATCATGCCAGTTAGGCCACTGGAACCTAACAATGTTTTTTCCTCTTTAAATAAATTTTGCTGAGGTAAAACAGATTTTCTCTATAATTTCTTCATCCATTTAATGTTTTGCCCTGAAAAGAAGTAAGAAGGCAGTTGCTAATTGTTTTCTCTTCAAAATTTAATCTGTTACAAATCTGGTCTTTCACAATCATTAAGAAAGAAGTAATGTCACAATGCTTCCTATTAATTTCTAATTAATTGACAGCCAGGCAGAACTGTGTGTGCCAGTTGCCTACAAATGAACTATGTATTTTTAATCTTCTGTCTTTGCAAATTTTGAAAAAAGATGGAAATGAGATTTCCCCCATCCCCCTGCAAGGGGTTTCTAAATCGAAGAAGACAAGCACCAGATGTTGATTGTTTTTGCACAAGATAAATCCAGTCCTGAGTGACACTGAGTTCTTCAACTCTCATGGGTGTCAGAGGGCTGTCAGTCACTTGCAAGAGAAGGTCTTAATAATAAAATCCTTCCAAAATGCTACAAAAATCTTAAATTACTGCAGAAAATTGAGTGTATTGGAAGCCTGGCGATGTGACTTAGTGGGTTGGATACTCAGTTCGGATTCATTAAACATGGCTTCATTCTTGATCCCACCACAACCTTACTTTGGGTGATTTCAGACGTGACGGGGCGGCATTCGCCCTGTCCCAGAATCACCCTTCTGATTCCCCGCCGGAATCAGCCCGTCACGTCCAACAGACGTGCCAGCTGATCCCGGCGGGGAATTGGGGAGGGGGCGGGGCCGCGCGGCGCAACGTGCAGCTGCACGGCCCCGCCCCCCCACTCCCCTGCCGCCTGCCCTCTAGGGAGACGGGCGGGCGCCGCGGCCAATGTGGCCGCAGTGCCTGCCCAAATTGACCACAGCCTGGAATCCTGCCAGGGATTCCGGGCTGTGGTTGCCGTCCAGACGAGATGGACCCCTTCATCGCGACGGGGAATCACGTTCACCACACGATTGGCGCCGGCCCTGCCGGTCCCGCCAATCGCGTGGTGAATGTAATTCCCCGCTGTGATTGAGCGTGGCTAACATCTGGGGGGGAACTTCCGGTTCCCCAACAGACGTTACGATGTCATTCCCCACCACAGGGTATTGACTGTGGTTGAGCGTGGTCTCGTAACGTCTGAAAATACCCACTGTAACCCTGATCAAGTCACTTCACCTTCAATTCTGCTTCTGTCCTTTGACTTTAATGTTTGCACCAAATCTGCTAAATGGGTATAAGATAAAAGGCCAAGCTCGATGCATTTTACATGTTTGAAATATGCGTATCCAAATCTTTGCCCACTTGTGAAATTTGCATATAATTCCATCATTTGCAATCTGGTAATTGGTAATCCACGATACAGTAATTTGCCATTTGCCAAATTTATTTATGTTTGAACTGACTGCAGTCAAACTCAAATTTGACATGCTCAGAGAGTGTTGAATCTGAATTAGAGGGTTTTTTAAATAGGAAGGGAATTCTGGACAACTCATTGAATGAATATCTGAACTGGATTTCCAAATTCAATAAGCACTATTCATTAAAATACTGGTTAAAAAAACATCTGTAGAGAAGAGATTGTCTATTGTAAGTGTAATTACAGCACCCAGCCTAAAGGAGTCCGCTGCGTGTTTTGAGTCCCTAGGTGTTGCTGACAAACAAAATAATAAAATAGAAAAAGCCTTCAAGTTAGAGAAAACCAGCCACCCTGCTAGGTCACTACCCGGTGAATATGTAACATTATTCAGTGTTGATTTTCTCTCCCCGCTAATCGTCCTTTACATTTGCCTAAAAGCCATCCCATGCTGTAAACCTCCGCTTCTCAAGTTTAGGTATTTTCCCCTTCACCTCAAGCATCTCACTGGTTTAATGCAACCACTGAAGGGGGGTGAATAAGCAATCTTCTCCATTAAGGATTTTTTTTAAAAAAAAAACCCACACACATCAAATTTCAGCACCACTTTTCGTAACACAGTCTGACATTTACAAAGCAGCAAAACCCAGCTTCGTAATTACAATTCAGGCAGTGCAGATAAACCACCCCTCCTCCTTCAGCTGAATTACACCATGGGGAAGGTTGGAAAAGAAGGGGCAGGAATTGGTTTGGTGGATTCTTGTGCTTGGTTTCAAGGCAAATAGTTGCATTTCCACTCTCCTCTGTTTCTTGAAGATCCCTTTGCCCTCTTCCATCTTTCTTATTTCTGTTTGATACCTCACTTGTTCTTTGGATATCTTCTCTTCCCCCACTCACAGGTTATGGCAGCAATTGGAAAAAGTTCAATAAGTTTGTGGCTGAAAGGCATTGCAGTTCTTCCAGAGAAGTTGTCCCACCATCCCCTGTTACATTTGGGTCTCACCTAGAGCTGAAATAAGGAGCTGGTTTGCTACCCCTGGGTAATAACTGCATTTTAAAGTACCACTTTGGGCACTCAAAGGGCTACTCAATTATTGATCAGGTACCCAAGTAGCCCCAAAATTGGTAATATTCGGTACCTTTTTTTTTCCTCTTCACTGATTACCGTTCGGTAAATTGGGACAGAAAGTTGATGTCCTGCTACTGGAAGTTGACATCCCAGGACATTCTGGGGCATGGCGTACTTGAATCGGGTCGAAATCAGGTCAAAATTGGGAGTCAATATTTTCGAGTCTTTTGGGGGACTGAAAATTTGATGAGTATACCTGTTTTTGTGGATACTCGTTTCAGCTCTAGTCTCACCCTGACCACATAGGAATTGGAAACAAATCAGTCAAATCTTTGGCAGAATTTGACTCACGAAAACCATTCCTTCTAAGGGCATCATCCCTTTTAAAATGCATTGCTCCATTTCCTCAGGGAAGAGTCAGTCTTATTCCCGCAAACCAGTGGTGTGTCTGTATGAACGCTGAAGTGAGCTAGTGCTGAAATGGATAGTGGGTATTATATTCATGATTATTATTTTGATTTTCAGATAGAATTTCGAATATCTGAATGAAAAGCCTCACCCATAGGGATATTTTCATATTCATTAAAAACGCTGGGTTTCCCCCCACCCCATGTTTTTGGACATTTCCCCCCAGTCATTCAACGGAGTCTTCAGTCAAACTATTTATTATCCAAACAGAAATGATGGGAAAAACAGAAGAA
This sequence comes from Sphenodon punctatus, assembly GCA_003113815.1. Lineage (NCBI taxonomy): Eukaryota > Metazoa > Chordata > Lepidosauria > Sphenodontia > Sphenodontidae > Sphenodon > Sphenodon punctatus. The sequence continues at coordinate 2,231,290 of QEPC01010332.1, forward strand.
ACAAATAAACCAAAACCTATGAAATGAATATTCAATTAAAATCAGCATAAATTGCATTTGTTACACCCTAATTGAAGTGGGTGAATTCCACAAGTTTATTCTTTTTGACACTAGTGCTATAAAGCTGGGTGCCGAAAAAAACATTAAAATGGCCCCTGCCCCAAAGGGTTTGTAACCGGATTCAGGGCTGGCCTGAGGAATGGTATGTGGACGGACTCTGGATGCTCCAGGCATTGAGGGAGGGGGCACCACTGCATTTCCAAATCGGTTAGTTCTTATTGCTGCTAAAGCTCTCATTGATGTCTCCTCCCCCCCCACCCCAAACCACTGGCCCAAGGAGCCTCAGATGGACCGTCAGACAACCAATGAAATGAATGAAACAGCACTGGTAAGCAATGGTTCTATCACACCGAAGCCTGGCTCTTTGTAGTGGAAATAGACGTAGCTATATCATTTTATCGTTATAACAGGAATTTACCTACCAGTGTTGCTAAGAAGCACCATCCACAAGCCCTAAACATTGCTATTTGTAGTTGTACTTGTGCTCTGTAGCATTTTCCCATAGGGTGGCCATTATGTTGCTCAAACTATGCGTGTCCCCATAAAAACGAAGGATGGCTGCCTATGAGGTATATGGGGGAAGGCCCAAGCTTTAACAGCCTTTAAACAGCCAGTAAAGAGGAGTCAATGAAAGAGTTTATGAATCGTAACCCTTTCTGTGTCCCTTGTTCAGTGGAAGGAGCATCCGTAGGTATTGTGCTAGAGACACCAAGGAGGTAGCGAATCTTACAAGGAAGAACAGGAGGATTTATGAGGGAGTCCTGGTACTGTAGCTCAGGCATTAATCAGCTAGGTGTGTGTCAGAACTGCTACATCAACATCCAGTCCTGACCTGTGGTTTTGTGAGAAGCAGCAGCAGCAGAAGGCATGCAGGCATCTGGCATTCCAGTAGCTTAGGGTGAGCCATTCATTGAAAACAGGCATCTAAAAACAAGAGACCACCATATCCTGAACTGAAAAGGTAATGTCACTCATCTCCATCAGGCACAATTGGGCTGCTCAACCTTTAAGAGATTTAATTAGCTTCTTTGTTTTTCTCAAAACACAGTTGGGTGCTAGATTTGCTTAAGAAGATGTAGAGACGGAGCGGACTCAAATGTGCAGCCTCCCATTCCCTAGTTTGTGGATGTCAGAGTTCTGTACATGCTGGTAACAGCTGTGCAAATTAACAGGAACGCTAGCACAAAGGTCTCTTGCAGAGAACTGCCTATCAATGGGGAAGGAAAAGAGTGCGCAGCCCAGGGCTGAAACTGTTAGTTTCAAACTGAATTCCGTTTCTGAAAGATCCAGTTGGTTCAATTCTTTCTGAGAAAAATCAGAATGATCGGACCTATTTTCATTTGCCAAAAATGGTTGGATTTTTTTGCACACCATGGGTAATTTCAGACATGACAGGACCGGAGGCTGGCCACGCTGAACCCTGGACCAGGATGTCTCAGATCCCAGACTGTGATCAGGCCGGTCGTCCTTTAGATGCTAACAAGGATCGGGGAGGGGACAGGGCTGCGCGCATGCAGTCGGACAGCCCCGTCTCCCTGCGCTCCCTTGGCCGCCCACCCTCAGGGAGACGGGCGGGCACAGCGGCCAATAAGGCCACTGCACCCGATCCCGTATCGTGGTCGGGGCCATGATCCGGGATGGACCAAATGTAACAGACGTTACTTTTGGTCCATCCCAGATCATGGCCACTTTAACCATGGTTCTCGATCTCCGGCCGACCGGAGGTCGAGAACCATGGTCAAGGTTGATCCTGGCTGGGGGTTCACCATGGTGAACATCTGGCTGGGACCAAACAGATGTTCCTGGAAACACCACCACCACAGGGAATCCACTGGGGTTCACTGTGGTGAAAGGTGTTTTCGTAACGTCTGAAATTACCCCATCTTGGGTGATTTCAGATGTGCCACGGCAGCTCCTTGCCATAGCACGGAATCACCTTTTAATCCCCCTCCGGAATCAAAACGGCCCATCAACAGACGTGTCGGTCGATTCCAAAGGGGAATCGGGGGAGGGGGTGGGGCTGTGCGGCTCAACGTGCAGCCACACAGCCCCACCCCCCCATGCTCCCTAGGCCACCCGCCCTCTGGGAGACAGGCGAGCGCAGCGGCCAATGCAGCCACAGCACCCGCCCATCCCTGTGGGCATTGACCACGACCCGGAATCAGCGGTGTTCACGGCCTCCGATTCCGGGCCGTGGTGCGGTAACAGATGTTACGTTACCACATTCAACCACGATGAATCCCCCGTGGGTGAACGTGGAGACTTAATGTCTGTTGGGCCGAAAATGAGATTCCTGCCGGTATTCACTCCCAGTGGGAATCTCTTTGACCATGCTTCCTGAGCTCCGGGTGGTTGGAGAGCAGGAAGCATGGTCAAAGAGATTCCCGCCAGTCATTCACAGGGGTGAACATCTGGCGGGAATCTCTTTCCAGACCAACAAACGTTACACCTCTACGATCACCATGGGTGGATTCACCGTGGTTGAGCGTGGTAACGTAACGTCTGAAAATACCCCTTGTGCAAGCGCAAAATGGAACTGGTCATACACAAATTGGCGGCACTGCAATGGCCCACCATCATTTTGCACCTGCACTAATTGTTCAGTCAGAATTCCAATAGAAATTTTTCATTGACTGGAATTCCAAATGGAATTTCAATAGCCATCCTATATTTGCAGATCTGTTCCAAGAAAGCAGAAGGGCTGTTTTGTCTCAGCCCTAGCACGGCCCATGGCGTCTCCCCTCACTGCTAGCCAGTTATGTGAAGGGTGTTTGCAGAAAAGGAAAAATCCCTTCACGCAACCAGCTGACAGTGGGGGAAGGCAGAGTGGACTAGAGGCCTGTAGCTTGGCACAAGTTGATTGGGACTCTTTGGCTTGGAGGTGTGGAGCTGGGTTCCCCATCCAGGGGAGGCTCTGTCCTATATAGATCACTTTAGTGTGACAATGCTCCCAGAGGGAGAGGGGGCCATCACCTTAGCTGTGCCCCTTTTAAATGTGTTCCCACCCTTTATGGGCTATCAAGCCATCATGCAGATATCTGGAGGGGACATCCTGGTTGCACTGGGCCTTGGCTTGGATCCGGCCCAGTGTTGTTGGACTATGGCTCCACTCAGACCCCTAGCATGGACTGTGCTCTGTGTTCACTCCCCTGTTTCAGGTGGTTGTGTGAAAGAGCCCCTGAGAAGTTTTTGCTGAAGTTTGAAAACTTGTCCTGTGAACCTGGGCCACTTGGAGAGTTTAGAATCATAAAAAATAATTGTGGTTTAGATGAGACACGAAATGACATTTGATGGGTTTCCTGTTGCTCTTCAGGGCCCTCTGGGTAGGGCATAAATTTCCCAGGATCAGGCCAGAGAGAAGCACACATAGGAAACCTTGACAGTCAAGCTCCAAATGGTCGATGTCCCCCCACAGTTTCCTCTGCTGGAAGACTCAAGGACACTATCCCCATTTCCACCCTCTTCTCCAATGATAAAAAACAATATGGTGCTTTTATTCCCCACCACCACCCAAAAAGCAGGGTTCTACATAATAAAATGATTTATAATTAAGCTAGTAGATTTCCTTTTGCTATGCTGTCCTGGATTATGAGGGAGTATATTTATATGCAATTATGAAATGAACAGTATTTCTTACCCGAGTGAAGCTTTAAAAGTCATTATGAATCCATTAACTCAGCAGACCTTACAAAAGGCCTTCTCTTCTTTGGATTTATTTTAATTTAAAGCAGATAGGAAACTCCCCCATCCCCACTTTTTCTTTTTGAAGGAAAAAAAAAGAAAGAAAAAGAAAAGACAAACTCTTCCATTCTGCATTAGGAAGATGCACATACATTTTTGAGCAAATTTATGGGCCGTGTTCTCTGCTGGTGTAAATGGGCACACGGGAGAAGTTGGCCCTTAACAGCTGCATTGCAGTAGCAAATGGACCATCTTCTACTTAAGCCAAAGAAATTCATGATACTGAGAAACTTCCCTGAACTCCACTGGAGGCTGATTAGTGGCAAACTCAAATAGGGGTGTGCAATTTCATATCATTTCATTAATTACAAAAACGATGAAGCCCCATTTGTTTTTGCAACTAAGGTAACGAAAACAAATGAAGCAAATGACATTTGTTTGATTTCATTTCTTTTGGTTTTTATTTTTCCATTTTATTTTATTCAAAATATTATTTTTTTAAATCACCGTGCATGTGCAAAATGGCTGCCATGACCATTCGGCGCATTTGTGTCCTATTTCAAAATGGCACCAGCCAGCCAGGTGGTCTGTGGATGCGCATGCGCAGAACAGCTAAAGCGGCCATTCTGCGCATGTGTGCCCTATTTCAAAATGGCACCATTATTTTGCTCCATCCAGACCTGGGATTATGTGATAAATGATAAATGGTGTTATCTGGTGTTCTGATTTGGCAGTTAACCTCCATGGTAACCGAGTAGTTACTGGATAAGCACCAAACTAACCAAAATACTGGATATTATCCGTGGATAATAATTTTGGAATCCATTTCAGTACTAGTTATGGGACCACGGAAACAATGGTTAATAAATAAGTAATGAGGGTGACGTGTGAATGAGCATTCATTGTCTACAAATGCCATCTCCCTCCAACTTCCGACCAAGCTCAACATGCTGGACTTCCAAGATCTGATGGATACTTATTCTGAAGTAATAACTCCTTAATTCACTTTAAGTCTAGTTTTGTTCACACAAACACAGTGTTTAAAGCAAAGTAGGATGTGATTACCCCTGGGACATGTACTCCTGTTTAAGAAGGACTCCATACTGCAGATTAGCTTACCTCCAGGGGTAAATAGAGGGGAAAGTGTTAATTATGTATGTAAAGGAACTTAATACCTAATATTTGACTATTGACATAATTCATGGGTAGTTTCTCTCTTACTCTGCCAAGTATATAAACACTGACAAAGTGGATTATCTCATTGAAATAAGTATGGGGAGCGGGGATGGTTGTCTTGTTTGTGTGAACATAGTCTCAGTGTAAGCCAGTGGTGGGGAATATAGTTCCTCCCGTGGACCATTTGTTCTGAAAATCAGCACAAACTCCATGAACCAGGTAGGAATTGTGGGTTCAAGATTCATGTAGAGGGGAGGAAGGAAGGAGATATGATGGGTTTATGCCATGGATCCATCCTGTATCCTGAGAAGCCCTCATTGCCCCTCCCATTCCTGAGATCACTCTTCCAAGTGCTTGAGGATAGGAACTGGATCTCTGGGTCTTCTCACACAGGTGCCCCACATCACTGCACACATGTGCAATGGTAATGCCGCCTGTGGTGGATGTGTGATGGGGGGCATCTGTAGGAATAGCACCCGCAGTCAGTGGGGTGCGTGCGCGCTCCCGTGCTCCACCCATCACCCACGCACGGAGCAACGGGCTCCAATGCTGGTTGCTCCATGCGTGGAGATTGGTGGAGGTGGGTGGAGATGGGTGCCTGTGGGAACAGCCATACAGCCACCTCCACCCACCATGGGCACACGCCCTTCCCCCCGCCCACTGCAGCCCATTTGAAAAGGGCCTATGGGCTGGATCCAGGAATTGGGAAGGGGCAAAACACCCCAAACAAACAGAAAAAACAAAACAACATGACAAGAGTTGGATTTGGCCCACAGGCTGGAATTTCTGCACCCATGATGTAAGCTGATACAGTCAGTCGCGCTCACCTCCAAGTTACATTGCAGGATGAGTCTCTTGGTCTACACAGCTTCTGATTGCCGTGTACAGTACTCATGGCTTATTTGGGAGTGAAAGAGCTGTGAACAAGAATACCACCTTTCTTTCTTTCTTTCTTTCTTTCTTTCTTTCTTTCTTTCTTTCTGCCCTCCCATCTGTATTAGAGCCTGACAAGGAAGGACTGTCTAAGGGCCTTAATGATGAGACATAAGGCAGAAAGAATGGCAGTCTCCTAACAAAATATGCACTGGTGCCGGCAATCTTTCACCGTTTCTTATCTCCACACTGGGTGAGCATGGCTCATTTTGCTCCTCTTAAAAGAGAAAATCCATCTTCGAAACGCACAAAGAGCTTCAGTTACAAGGGCTTGACTTGCATTAACATGCCTGTAGTAAATTGCAGCAGCAACCCCGGTTTGTCATATTAAAAGGAGTCGGGAGGAATATTAAAACAGCCTCTACTACCCTGTTGCTCACTTGCTAAAAATTTCACTGGCCAGCAGTCCTATCTTTTCCTACCCACTTGGACAGGCGCCAAAGGAAGGCTCGAATCAGCTGCTCAATGGCTTTCTCCATTGAATCTGAGCTGTCTGATCCTGCTCAATTCAACTCCAATTGAAGTCAGTGGAAAGACTCCCACTAACAGGAAAGGGATCTGGGAAAGGTCATTGGCATGGGTCCTTCATGTCAGTGGTGGGGAAGCAGAGCTAATCAGAAGGCCCAAACTCCAGACACCAAACATCATCAAAGCCAAAAAATGTTACAGAGGGGCTCAACACCACCACCTCATCCTCCCTACACACACACATATAGAACCCGCTGACCATTGCATGTGTTCTTAAAGAAGCAAGAATGAGCCACTCCATCCCACCCCCTCCTTTCTCTATTGGAGGCTGAAAAACGGCCCTCTCAGCTCATCTGCTCATTCGTGCATGCAAGTCAGCTGCAGTCTCTGTGAGCTACACTGGGAAGGTGTTTTGATGTGCTGAACCATTTCACAAATTGACGTTTTTCTGTCTTTCTCTACCCACTGCCCTGCTGTGAGTTGCAAGAACCATGGGGACACTACTATATTAGTGATGATTATTTTTCTTCGGAAGAATGAACAGGGCTTTCACTGTCTGCTGGATTGGGTAGGCAAGTTTTGGACAATGAATGCCCTTGATTTTAACGTTTAAAGAGGGTGTGGTTGCTGTGTTGGTCCCAAATGTAAGAAAGAGAGACAAAGTTGTTTCGGTATCTTTTAATGTACCACCTTCTGATGGTGAGAGTATGAAAGATTTTGGGCCACACAGGGACCTTCCTCAGACATGCACATGGTCCTGCCTGAGGAAGGGCCCTCTGTGGCCCAAAAACTTTCATACTCTCACCATCAGAAGGTGGTCCAATAAAAATATCCATCTGAACTGCTTTTATTCCACCTCTTGTTTTTAAAAGCATCTGCTGAAGGAATAATATACCCAAGATCAGAGTTTTGGTCCATATGAATGGAAGAGGCTCCAACCGGGTGGGTTTCCCTCAAGCAAGTGCCTCTGTGACTGCTGAACTACAGAATCAAATCATTGTTGTCCGATTAGCAGCATGGGAAGGGCAAGGGTCCATGGATCAGATATTGTCTAGGAGGATCCAGACTGAAATCTGGAAACCTATTTCTACTCTCCCCATTTGTTTGAAAGTAAAAGTGATGCGTGTTCTTGGTCTTCCCCGTCTTCCCCCAGGATCCTATCCCGGGTGGAGCTCCCATGCACCCACCTCCCTGCTGTCCACTACAATCAGGAGCGACCTCTTCTGATTGTCTTCAGTTCTAGACAAATTAAATCTCCCTGACAGACTCTATCTGTCTCTGGATATCCATTATGCTTTTGCTTTGAGTCGAGCTTCTCTGTGGTAAACCTGCTTTGACACCTTTCTGCTTGTTACTCTCATTTTCCATCTGATTTCCCCCTCCCACACCTGTCTCTTTGTCATGCCATGCAATTTTTGCCCTGACAAACTCATTTTGATCCCCTCTTTGCTTCCCTCTCAGTTGCTGTGATTCACTGGCCTTTCGGGACTACATGACTGGCTTATTAACGAAGGGGCGGGGGGGGGAGACGCAGGGGGATGCATGTCTCTAGATTTAATTTGGGGCAGGTGGTCACAGTCTGTTTCATTATATTTGCCCTCTTTGCCCCATCCCATTTGCACTCTTTGCAGATTGTTTTGGTTTCAAGCACAAGAGAATTCATTGTCTTTTGTGGGATCAGGTACCATGGCCCTGGACTTTTGCTACTATTTTAATCTGTGTGTGCAATTTGTGAAGACTTTGGCTAAGGGTGAAAGGCTTTGCATTTCATTAAGTTGCCTCACAGGGACTCTGCATCACTAAATGCTACCTTGCCACAGTGCGGTGAATGCACTTGGAAAGTTCACTCTACTTGTAAAGATATTACCATCTCGAAGTATCGCTCCCTAGCTCGGTGGTTCCTCAACTGTGGTCTGTGAACCACTAGTTGGAACTGGAATGGATTG
>QEPC01010332.1:2253514-2267616 GCA_003113815.1 Sphenodon punctatus
ACCCGTATGCACTAATGGTCCTATTATTTCATGTGGTCCAATCGGAAATCAGACTGAATTACTGGATTGATCATACATTCCTATTTCAATCAAACTGAACGAAACACCTGATTCTAATCAAAACTGGAACTGGACGAAATTCTGAATTCAGCCCTAACCTTGTCTGCTAGGCTACACTGATTGGTTCTCATCCCCTATGAAGCATCAAATTCCTTTTCTCACCTTGGCACGGTCAAGAACTTAGTTTTGTACGGTTTCCATGTTGGTTGGTCCCAAGTGGTAGAGAGGGAGACAAAGTGGTATGAATGACATCTTTTATTGGACCAACTGCTGTTGGTGAGAATGAGCAAGATTTTGGGCCCAAAAGCTTGCTCATTCTCATCAAGTAAATTGGTCAAGTAAAAGATATCATTCAAACCACTTTGTCTCCCTGCAAATTTTTTTGGAGATAGTTATTTTTCAGTTTAGTATGAGCTACCCCCAAAACACCCTCCCAAATGCAAATCACCATGTGGTAATGTAGTGTGGTAAAGGAAGGAACTATCCACCAGTGGTTTTGGAGCATTTTCGAGTTGAGCTGGGGTTGAATTTTGTCTGGAAGGACTCCCAGTTCCCCCCCATGTCTCATCAATGGAGACACAAAGAGGAGCCTAGCAGTGGTAGGTAGGTGTTAAGTGGTAGAAAGAACCCTGTGTGGACAGGGCACCAAGGTCACCTGCTGCTACCCCTGCTTCACAGGTAACCGGAACTCCTGGAGTAGCCAGAGTGAACATAACCAATAACACAAGGAGGTCCATGGGGTAATAACACTAACTTAGGCAAGATTGACATGCTTGCAGTTTTGAGTGGCATAAGAGGCTCTGCTAGTCAGCTACTCAATGTCAACAGTCAGCAGGAAGCAGCAGTTCCATTGTCAGTCATGTCTCTCTTGAAAGTGTCCAAGCCCTGAGCAGACCCAAGACAACACTGGTGTGGCTTCCACCATTTCCAGTGAAAGGGGTCTCAAAGGATTCATTCACACAACAGCCTCCCTGCTTGCAAATGTGTTACTTGTTCCTTCCTTTATCTTCTCCCCACCCCGCACATTGTTTATTATAAGCAAACCTAAATTTACACCATTGGTTTACAGCATTAGTATATCTTAAGTTGTATATCCACCTGTGAAGTCATACAAATCGACTAAGTCATGAGTATCGACGAGCAAATTATTTAAAACAAACACAGAAATGTAGTTCCTTCCTTTATCTGCGTTTGCCTTGTCCTGTAGCAACGTCTTCCCACAGCTGCTGAATTCTTGACATATAAATACCCCCTCCCTTGCATCAGAGAGGTTAAGAACCAGGATCGACAAGAAGCACAGGAAGTGGTAACGATTTCACTTAACACCCAAAATGTGGGTTTGTGCAACTACCCATTCTAAAACAAGGTTGTATAAATGAAACCATAGGCTCCTCCCTAAAGGCACTGCAGTCAATTGGACCTATCTTTGCCAACCACAAAAATATCCATTAGGTGCAATTTTGTCTTTTCAGTGCTTGGGGGCAGTGCATATGGGGAAAGGGTAGGATGTGTGTCTTAATAAGTGCGCCTGGGACAAAATGAGGAGAAAGATGAGCTAATGACAGCTAAATGTTTCTTTAGCCAATAGCAGCGGTGTCGTGTCCACCGCGGACACCGCGGACAGAGGGGAGGCTGCCTTTGGTTTTGTTCTGGAGATGCTTAGAACTGTCCTGCAGCTTTTAATGAATATACTCCCCACTCTAACAATGCGGTGGAGGGCAGGAACCTATTAACAGATTAATATTAACTACAGTCATGGGGGAACTTGGAAGGAAATGTGGTCAGGCAGCCTTTGAAGTGCCTTATTGATGGGGCTGCCAAAGTGCCTCTGCAGGCGCTGGGGAAACACCGCTTGCTGGCTTTGGAGCAAAAGTAATCCCAAACTTTCTGAGAAACTGGGCCACAGAGTTGCCCCTTGCCCATAGTATCATGGAAATGCTCCATCCCCTCTGCTCTCCCTCTCCCTAGCGCTCTTCTCTGCTTTTCGCAACATTTCCCACTGAAAATTATTTAATCTCTTCACCCCCCTCATCACACACACACACACACACACACACACAAGCTCAACAACTCTCACCCACACGGCGTTGCCTTGATTCCTGTCACTTCACGTCTACCTACCCATTCATCCCCTCCCTATCACTGTATCTTTCTCTTTGGGTTAGCGTTTATAATGTCAGAATCATTCCATCTGACAAAGTCTCCACTCAGCCGCATCTCCCTTGTCTCCTCTGATTTCCATCAGGCCCCGTTTCCACATGTCTAAGCATTTTAATGACATACGGCTTCCAGGGTGGGGTGACGCTGGGGGAGAGGAGTGGGGAAGGGGCAGACCCTCATTTGAATTTGGAAGAAGTGGGCAAAAACATTAAATACTGGACTCAAGAGGGCAGAGGGAGGGGAGAGTTCCCTTCAAAGGATCAGGCGAGAGAAGCAGTGTACGCGAGCACGATCGTTACACTAATGATTACTTCGGTGGCAGCAGGGATAACATATCCACTCTGTCACACAGTGGTGACTTCCTTCCCCCACCTCCCCAGCCCACTCCATCCTCCTCCTTTAGATGCATCACAGCCATTAATTTGTTTAATTTATTTTTCGACTCTTCCCCAATGTGCCAGCTCAATCTGCTTTCTGTCTGCCCATCAGAGCAAATTACATCTTTGAAACATATCCGACTGCTTCAAACTTCCATTAAAGGGGAAGGGTTTTATTCCTCTTGCCTCCCTCCGCTTCCTTCCCTTCCCCAGTGCCCCCACCCCCTGTATCTTCCGGCTGCTGCTATGTGGAAAAATCAATCTATCAGTCGCCAAGGAGCGGAGGCTCATCATAGGAAACATGGTAATTGATTATTACATTTCATTTTCAGGATGTTATTTTACTGGCGCGGATTAGAGCCCGTGGTAATACATAAGGAGTATGTGTCTCTCTCAGGCTGGAGATTAATTGACAATTAATATTTAATTTTTTTATGGATCAAACCCATAGGAAGTGGCTAGGCACACGCAGCAGGTGCACTATGGATAGGAAACTTCAATTTATCAATGGCCTTTCCTGACAAATATTACTATAAGTAAGATAGGTGGATCTTCATTGCAGCAAATGTACCAGCCTTAAAACAGGAGTGGGGAACCTCTGGNTTCCTTGAAAGGTATTCTTTCTGCAGGAAAAAACATGCTGGATCTCTTTCTCTTTATGAGAGAGATGCTGCCATTTGGAAACTAGACCAAGACCCTAAGCTAATACAGGAAGAATTTTAAAAGCCTATCTCTCCATTTTATTTCATTTATTTTATTATTATTATTATTATTATTATTATTTGCATAACAGCCTGCTTATCAGGAGTGGAAGCTAGTCAATAGGCCCTACATAAACTGTTCTCCCAAGTCAGCCAGCTAGGCATGCTAGCAAATTCATATCTGCAATGTGTTTTGTTCAAAATGGCAAGATGACAGCTTGGAAACCGCTTATCCAAAGACGATATGCTAAAGAAGAAGAATGCAGAAAAAAAATACATACAGTAAATCAAACTATTTAAAAAAGAGCTTCATCTAGTATTTATCTACCACACAGCAATCTTCCACAATCTAAATGCAATGCGGAGGTAATGTGCACCTTAGACACATAATTTAAAGTGTTACTGAAATTTCTTACACACAAGGAGATCAACCTCGGAGATCAAAGGCTGATGTATCCAGAAACTCTGTCTCTGACAAAAGAGAGATTTCTAACACTAAATTACGGTGTTAGACAAATTGAGCTCATCTCCCCCTAAGAGTATTCTCCTTACCACAGAGAATGGGAAAATTTCCTTTACACAGACCACTTCCCCCAGAAAATCTTTAGTCTACTGTCCACAGTAGACTTGTCTTAGGAAATGTCAATGTTAATGTGGGCTGCAGTACCTAAGATCTAAGCAGGAAGGTGGTTATGCTAACAGAGAGCTGGAGCAACACCATACTATCAACTCCACTCTCATAAGAGTCATTAGTCCATTCCATGAGGCCAGAATTTGGGAAGACTGTTCACTGTCATTAGAGATGGAAGACAAAGGGTGGTAAAAGAAGTGACAGGACCGCTGCGGCAACCCGGGCTGGATCAGGGGAGAAAGCTGCGGTGGACACGGTCAGGATCGAGCCCAGTCAGGATCGAGCCCAGCCAAAGAACAAATGCTCGTACGGCCGGGCCACTGGAAAGGGTGGGGAGCTACATGAATGTGAGCCTGCTATAGTCCCAATTAAGAGCAGGGGGATGGAGTGGATGACTAGGGGGGAAGTGAGAATGAAATTCATCTTTGCAAGAATCGTGCATTTTTGAGGTTTTTGATAAACTTGTGAGATTCTCAAAACCCTAAAAATGCTCTGTGCATGTGCAAAATGACCGCTGGGGGTGAGGGGGAGCACACGTGTGCAGAATGGCTGTGGTAGCAATTCTCAACTTGTTCTCATTCCTGTAAACCTTGTTGAGAACCCGGTTCTGGATGAGATTTTCAAGAATGGAGAGCACGAGTTTCAGCCCTATAGATGACCTTTTAACTAGGTGGCTTCCAGCCATTTATGGGGGACTTGCTCTCCTTACCTCCCTGCAGGTCTCCAGAATGGCTTTTTGGCTATTTCTCTTCAACAGGACTCTGCTGTGGATTTCTCCATTACCTTCTCAAGCTTCCCACCTGCTGCTTCCTGGTTTATTTCTGTTGTCAGAGCTTCTGTGGCCTACAGAACTGCAGCTGGGATTTCCCTAGTGCTCGCCGGTGGAAATAAGTTTTATTGAAAGAGCTGGGGTTTGTTTGCCATTTTGACACAAATAGGGGGTTGGGGTTTTAAACTTGCCCATTGGGAGGGAGGGCGGGAATAGCTGTGCTAACCTCACACAAAATTCTATACCAAGGTTTCCCCCACTGAGCTCCTTTGTTCAATATTGACTACTCTATTCACAGCCTTCCTGCTGTGCAATCTTTGACTCCTCTAAGTGGCTCCCAGAGCACTGGAATGGTGGTTTTTAAAAGAAACAATAACAGGTGCACAATATTATTTAATGGGATTTGCCCTGCTTGGCAGGTAGAGGATTTTATTTTTTTAAAGGCTCAGAATTATACACCCATGGTTTTTTAAAGGGGCAATCAAGCCATCACCAGCAGAACCGAGCACACATCACCCTCCGTTTAGTTAGCTACAACCTTACCTAAATTGAGCCAATTTTCCATTGTGACTGAAATTCTTTACAGTACTGAAGAAGGGCAACAGACTGAGCCATGGAGCATGCAAGCAGGTTTCACACACAAAAACGGAAACAGCAGAGTAAACACGCCCATGCCCTTCTCACCTGTTTCTTTCAGGGCTGAGTGGAGAGGGGGAGAAGAGATTCTTTTTAGGGGAAGGAATATGCTGACAAGGAGATCAGCTGATGAATCAGTAACCAGGCTAGCATCAATATTTCCAGTATAAGGCTATCACTGAAGAGATAATCAGTGGGTATAACTTTGGAATTTGAGTTACTACTAAAATGCAGTTCATCGGAAAAGGTGGCTAATTATTATTTATCATTTCTATCGCACACTCAGTGTTCAGAGTGCTTTATTTATATTATTAATTATTATTATTATTATAAGTATTTGTATAGCGCCAGCTGTGTACCTGGCGCTTTGCAGAACAATAAGATAGACGCAGTCCCTGCCTACGGCTTACAATCTAATAGACATGGAAGGGGAGACAAGGAGAGGGGACATAGGGAGAGACAAGGGATAAATAGCATTCAAGTGGATCCGAAGTCTCAGGTGCACGTACTTGGCTTGTTAGGAGTCTGCGGGGAGGGCAGACAGTAAATATTGAAAGGAAAGTTCTAACAGGCGTCGAGAAAGGCGGCGAGGAAGAGGTGGGTTTTGAGGAGGGATTTGAAGGAGCGGAGGAAGGGGGCAAGGCGGATGTGGGCAGGGAGGGAGTTCCAGGCATGTGGGGCAGCAAGGGAGAAGGGACGAAGGCAGTTAGGGGAGCAGGGGAAATGAGGGAGAGTGAGGGAGGGGGCAGAAGAGGAGCGGAGAGTACATGCAGGAGTGTGTAAGGAGACTAGGGCAGAGAGGTAAGGGGAAGTCAGGTTGTAAAGGGATTTGTAAGTGAACACCAGGAGTTTGTGAAGGATGTGTTCGGGAAGGGGGAGCCAGTGAAGCGAGGAGAGGAGAGGCTGTACATGGTTGAAGTGATGGGCTGAGTGGATGACCCTAGCAGCGGAGTTTTGGATGGAAATAAGGGGGGACAGATGAGAGNCCGCTTGCTGGCTTTGGAGCAAAAGTAATCCCAAACTTTCTGAGAAACTGGGCCACAGAGTTGCCCCTTGCCCATAGTATCATGGAAATGCTCCATCCCCTCTGCTCTCCCTCTCCCTAGCGCTCTTCTCTGCTTTTCGCAACATTTCCCACTGAAAATTATTTAATCTCTTCAGCCCCCTCATCACACACACACACACACACACAAGCTCAACAACTCTCACCCACACGGCGTTGCCTTGATTCCTGTCACTTCACGTCTACCTACCCATTCATCCCCTCCCTATCACTGTATCTTTCTCTTTGGGTTAGCGTTTATAATGTCAGAATCATTCCATCTGACAAAGTCTCCACTCAGCCGCATCTCCCTTGTCTCCTCTGATTTCCATCAGGCCCCGTTTCCACATGTCTAAGCATTTTAATGACATACGGCTTCCAGGGTGGGGTGACGCTGGGGGAGAGGAGTGGGGAAGGGGCAGACCCTCATTTGAATTTGGAAGAAGTGGGCAAAAACATTAAATACTGGACTCAAGAGGGCAGAGGGAGGGGAGGGTTCCCTTCAAAGGATCAGGCGAGAGAAGCAGCGTACGCGAGCACGATCGTTACACTAATGATTACTTCGGTGGCAGCAGGGATAACATATCCACTCTGTCACACAGTGGTGACTTCCTTCCCCCACCTCCCCAGCCCACTCCATCCTCCTCCTTTAGATGCATCACAGCCATTAATTTGTTTAATTTATTTTTCGACTCTTCCCCAACGTGCCAGCTCAATCTGCTTTCTGTCTGCCCATCAGAGCAAATTACATCTTTGAAACATATCCGACTGCTTCAAACTTCCATTAAAGGGGAAGGGTTTTATTCCTCTTGCCTCCCTCCGCTTCCTTCCCTTCCCCAGTGCCCCCACCCCCTGTATCTTCCGGCTGCTGCTATGTGGAAAAATCAATCTATCAGTCGCCAAGGAGCGGAGGCTCATCATAGGAAACATGGTAATTGATTATTACATTTCATTTTCAGGATGTTATTTTACTGGCGCGGATTAGAGCCCGTGGTAATACATAAGGAGTATGTGTCTCTCTCAGGCTGGAGATTAATTGACAATTAATATTTAATTTTTTTATGGATCAAACCCATAGGAAGTGGCTAGGCACACGCAGCAGGTGCACTATGGATAGGAAACTTCAATTTATCAATGGCCTTTCCTGACAAATATTACTATAAGTAAGATAGGTGGATCTTCATTGCAGCAAATGTACCAGCCTTAAAACAGGAGTGGGGAACCTCTGGCCTGAAAGCCAGATCCAGCCAACAGCTGTTTGTGATTTGTCCCAGGCATCCATTCCCTACCCTCAAGCAATGAAGGTGTGAATTCAGGGGAAGGAGGAAGCAAAGATGAAGGTATGCAGTCAAGGATGGGGAATGGATCCATGGTATAGGCACTGTGCTTTAGAAAGAGTCTTCACCCCACTGAAGGAATTCTCCTAGCCTGTTGCCTCCCTGGTGATGCTCCCTGGGTGTCGGTCCTACTCTCTTGCTCAGGAGCAATCTTTGATAGGCTGGTCCCCCTCCCTATGGTGTGATCTACTGGAGACTAGCTTGTGTGTGATCTACCAGTAGATCACAATCTACTAGGGGTGGGACTCTGGGCAAAATTTCAGTTCTGGTTAATTTTGGTTTCAGTCCTCATGTATTTAGGTTCCCGTATCGGTATTGGTTGTATTGGACCTTTTGCACTGATTTTTGTATTGGGTTTTTAAGATTGTGGTTTCCCCACTGAAGTCAATGGGGACAAACCACAATGTTACACATCCTATACAAATTCAATGCCAAAGATCCAATACAACCGATACCGAAAAAGAACCAAAATTTCGGATTAATCTGAAATGGCCATTATCAGGTACTTTCTGTTGTTTCTGAAATCGAAAGCCCCATCCCTGCAATCTACCGTTGGGCTGATTCCAATAGGAATCCTCCCCTTTCCTTCTCCATCCCAAGTATACTTACTTACCACCAACTCCTAGGCAGCCCACAGAACCTGTACTAATTTTCAAAGTGGACCACAGGAGGGAGATGGTTCCCAACCCCTGATTTAGACTGTTAACCCTCAGATGCTAACGGGAACTATATTGGGTCAGTTTCAGGTGGTAAAAGAAAGCTGGTGATAGAATGATCTCTGAACTGGTGCCTTAGCTTGACATATTCTGTTTAAACATAGCATGCTGCATTGGAGGGTTAACTTGGAAGAGGCCTCAAAAGGTCTCTCAGTCCTACCCTTTGCTTCAAGGAAGGATGCCCAATTGCCCACTACCTTGGAGCTGGGCAGCAATGGAACAAGTTGCCTAGGAAGGTTGTAGGCCCTTCTTCATTGGATGCTTTTAAAAAAAAGCTGAACAGCTATCTATTGGGGATGCTGTAGCTGTGGACATCCTGCATCCAAGCAGGGAGTTGGACTAGAAACTAGATGATCCTTAAGGTATCGTCCAGCTCTGTGATAGAACATCACAGATGGATACTGGTCCAGTAGGTGTTTGAAAACAGCGCAATGAGGGAAAATAAGAAAGTCCTTCATACTTTTAGCCACTAGAGAACCCTATGAAATATTCTGTGAGAATCAGGTTACTCACCAAGTTCCTAGTTGGCAGTCACCTTGTTAAGTGCCTTCTGCCTACCCTCTACCATTTCTGCTAGGGAGGCCATTCTTTACCTCCTACTAACTCCACATAGCAGGGTGATCTGATTTTGAAACCCACACATAGCGTGCAGCACACTTCTCTGGCAGATGAAGTGATCACAAGTGTTTTGGAAGAAAAGGCGTTGTGCAAATGCAAGATGGATCAAATGTTAACAGGAGAGAAACATGGGAAAAATATAAACCTGAAGGGTTCTGAAAAGTGACAGAACACCCAAGGGTATGCACTTTTCTCAAAGGAATCAGGAGAGAACATACTCAGCAGGCTGGGTCACTATTCTCTGTGCATGGCCTTTTGTCTTAACTAGTTTTACTTAATTTCAACCAGACCTGCTTTTCTCTATGCTGTAGATTACAGCTGTCTTTCTAGGTATTTTGCAGCCTCTTACAAAACTGAAAAAACATTTAGTCTCCTAACATCTGGGTTGGGTACAGACGTAGTTCCTCTTTAGAAAGGCATATTACTTTGTAAAGTGCCAGGTACACTGCTGGCGCTATATAAATGTTTGTTAATAATAATAATAATAAATATTTCTAAAAATGCTGGTTGAACACCCATGTTCAAAGGCCCTTTTTAAATGGGTATGCGCAGGGGGTGGGGGTGTCGGTGTTCACACCAGTGTGTGGGTGGTGGGTGGGGGGAGGGTGTAGATGGGCGCACACCCATCTCCACCCACCTCCATCCATCTACACGCAAGGAGCAATCGCTGTTTTCGCCGGTTGCTCCATGCATGTGCGATGGGTGGAGGTGGGTGTGCATACGTGTCTGCGGAAGCATACCCCCCCCCACACCCCCACTGTGGCGTGTATACGACACTCGTCCATGCATGAACACCCAGATTTCTGGGTGTTCATGCATGGGTGCTTCCCGTGTAAAAAGGACCATAAATCTTTATTAATTACTTGGATAAAGGAGTCGATGGCACAAAATTGAGAGGGATAGCTAACACCTTGGAAGATAGAATAAGAGTTAAAAAAAATCTTGATAGTTAGGAAATTTGGGTTGAAATTAACAAAATGAAATTTAACCAAGATAAATGTAAAATTCTGCATTTTGTGGATGCACAAGTATAAGATGGGGGATACCTGGCTTGGCAGCAGCACATGTAAAAGGGATCTAGGGCTTGTGGTTGATTACAAACTGAATACGAGTCAGCAATGGGGTGTGGCTGCAAAACGGCTAATGCAAATTTATGTTGCATTAACAGAACTGTTGTCTCTAAGGTCGCTTTTAGACAAGTGCAGCGTGGGATCGCACAACTTTTTAAAAAATCACGACATTGAGGTATTTATTTAGTTCGCGGATTTAAAAGACCACACAGCTGGCTTTAACATGCAAAATGTCTCATCTAATCCCCGCCCGCGGAATTTTTAAAAGTCGCGCGAGCCCATCGAACGAGCATGCCGCACTCACCTACAAGCGGCCTAAGTCAGCAGAGGTAATAACACCATTTTATTCAGCACTGGTCAGACCACGGGTTGTGGTGCTCTCCAGAAGAGGCCTGGGGTGCTGTGAGGACTGTGGTGCACCATCCGGCTCAGCTGAGCAGTGGGCCGGGCCGGGAGGAGGATCAGGAGCAGTGGCCAGAGGAGCAGCAGCGCAGCTGGGGGGATGAGTCAGCCCAGGGAACATGTGGGGGCAGGAACTTCCTGGGGCATCCAGAAAGACTCACATTTTGGGGTACTCAGGCACCCAACGGACACTGGGAACCCATCGGGTGTGTGATGGGGGGTCCTCCAGAGCCTTGGGGCACTGGGAGTGACTTTGAGGAACTAGCACAATCACCACCTTGTTACACAACACTCTGCTTAGTTACACGGCCCTGGGGTCAGGGCACTATCCTGAAGTGAACAAAGTATCTATAGAGCCTCACCAGTGGTGGGGTCGCTAGCCCTGGCCTTCAGCCTCCCGTCTTAGCCAGGCCTACGCCACCATTAGTGAAATAGTCCCTTCTGGTCATAGTCATAGGGCCAAAGCCCTTAATATACAGTCCTAGATGCAGATAGGTCTATAATAGCCTATAAGCTTTGGGTGGTTAACACCCGGTTCTCAGTCAGTCTCTGCTGCCATTCTGTCAGCTGGGCTCGGTGTTGGTTCTTCTTCCAGGCTGCGCTGGGGCTTCAGGATCCATGTACTTCTCTACAGCCACCTCCGGGCTACTGAGTAAGGCCCTTATATACAGCTTGGCCATGCTTAATTCATACCCTCTACTGAGCATGTCTGGGCACTAAGTCTCATAGAACTCAAATACTCTCCACTGGGTATGCTCACAGTCTTAGCCTTTAGAGTTCCCAGTGACTATAGCTGCCATATGCAGCATACAGCCCCACTAGGCAGAGCACCCTATTATAGGGTGCCTGCTAGCAGTGCTGAAAAATGTGGGTATTACCCATGAGTAGCAAACACGCTACCTGCTGCACCCCTTTTCCTGTGTCTTAATCCATTACACCCAAATCTCAGCAGCTGAATCCCAGCTGCTCCTCAGAATCTCAGCAGACAGCACTACAGAGCGTTAGCGCCACCAATCGTAAGGCAGGAGTGTTCTTTGTGTGTGAACTTATGGCTCTTGGCCACGTGAAGATTTTGGTATAAAAGTTTTGGGGTCGGCATCTATGCACACCCTTGATATTGGGCAATCCATTGACTTACTAAGATCCCACACATGGAGTCTGTGGGGTAGCTAGGAATAGAACCTAGATCTGTTGAGAACCACAAAGCCACTCTCCTCCGCTGAAAAACATTCTGGGCTTCGCAATGCAAAATGACACATACCCAACATTGCCACTGCTAGAATGCTATTGACCGTAATGCTGCTTTGCAGATGGAGCATAGAGGGACATGGCTATGGATATAATTGGTTTTCGTCCCGTGACAGTTTACAGGAGCAAAGGCAGATGAATATATTTCCACACAGTCAGTGAATATTTCCACAGTGTCTGGAGGTGAGGAGTTAGGGGGAAATAGGTTGAACAAGCAGTAATATATGAGGCAGAATCTGCAGAATTTGCTCCTTCGGTTAAACTGCAAAAAAACCCACAAAAACCCCTGTCAGACTGGTACTGACTAAGCAAAGGCAGCCAAGAATTCAATGGAGACAGAATGGTTAAGACAAGAAGTGGCAGTCGGGAAACTGCTGCTGCCAATTCCGTACTGTTTGGTGCCTGGATGAGAAGGCTTCAGTCACTCAAGTGAGCACTTCTCAAGCATCAAAGTCACTAAATAAAAGTGAGTTGTAAAATGACTAAAGTTACAAACATAAAACAAGGCAAAGCTAAAAACGAGACGCCCTTGCAGTCTGGACACTTCTTTCCTTGCAACTTGGTAACATTAAAAGCAAATAAATCAATGAGAAATGATCTTTAAAAAAAAACCTCATTTGTCATATGTCAAGGGGGAAGGAGCTTGAGCATGTTACATGAATTTATCAGGGAAATCTGTTGAGCTCTGCAATGTTTATTTTAAAAAAACAACCAAGATACCTTAGAATAAACTATTTCCCACTTAAGCCTGTATCTTGATCAATGAAAGACAAATCAAAAAATACACCCCCCCTTTCTTCTACTCCCCCACAAATATATCATCTATGGCAGAGACGGGAAGGCTGAGGACCAGTGGCCCAATAAAGCCTGCAGCAAGTTTTATGTGGCCTCTATCGAGTTCCTAGATCTGGCCCCTGGATCCAGTTCCTACCTCCAAGTACTGAAAGTCTGAGCTCAGGGTAAGGTAGCAAAGTTGAGGACAGTCGTGCACAAAAGGAAAGGGGCACAAATCCACGATCTGGGCCTTCGGTTCATGAGTACACCCCTTAAGATTCCCACCACCAACCTGTATGCAGCCTTTGGAGCTTGTACTAACTTTCAAATCAGCCCGCAGAATGGAAAAGGTTCCTCACACCCCTGATCTAGGGTCTGATTTAAAATCACAGAATTTTAGAGTTGGAAGGGATCACAAGGGTCATCTAGGGTCATTTACCACACAGCAGTTCAGTCTCCTTCAAGGCAAGAAAACAGAATCAATGATGTCATCACCACTGGAGCAAGGTGAGTTAGAAGCCTTGGGAGCACAACACACAACATAGTTACACTGGCATTTTCTTAACTATCTTCACGGCTCATATTTAATCCGTATGCTTCAGGGAATAATTAAGATGATAATCAAGAGGAGAGGAGGAAAAACACTCTCGCTATATACAGGGTTTTGTGAAACCATTCCGTTTATTAGAGTCTTCCACCATCCTCTGAATCATGTGGGATCGGTTGTCAGAACCAGGGTGCTGGACCTAGGTCAGAACAGGTGGTTTGCCATAGGGATGGGCTGTCTGGCAGAGCCTGGCCCTTTAAAGTGGTAGTGCCGACCTGAAAGGTGCAGGTGCTCCTGCTACTATAGGATTGTGCCATAGTAGGTGCTAAGGAGATGTACAGGCACCAGGTCAAAGGAGGACCGTGCCTAAGAAGTCACAGGTGCTAGACCGGGAAGTTGGGAGCCTGCGTGGCTAACCAGGGCCAGCTGAGCTTGGGCATGGCTAGGCCAGACCTGATGCCTGACTCTGAGTTAGATAAGAAGGAGCTTGAGAGGGGGGAACTAATCAGAGACAGGCAACAGAGAGGGAGGGCTCTGCATTAGAGAAGGGAGATAGAGAGGCAGTTGCTAGGGATGGGCGAACGCGGTTTTGAAGTTCGGAGTTCGGCCCAAACTCGGCCTGTTCAGACGACCGAACTGAACTTCCGAACACAAACTGGCTGAACTGAACTCAATCCGAACGGCGAAATGACCGAACAGTTCGGTCAGTTCGGATCGCTTTCAGGTGGCAAAAAAAGGTTCACTGTAAGGTCAAACGTGACAGGGAGGAGTAGTACTAGTCACTGAGGAGCAGACTTCCAGGCACCAGGGGTGGAGAGGTTTTCAAGAAATAAAACTATCTGCCTTCCCCCTTCCCAACACCTTCTGAGCTAGTCGCTGTTCCTGAACAGCAGGCATTGAGTAGGATTATTAGATTGCTTTAAGTTTCATTTCAGTTTTGTACTGAAATGAAACTTAAACCTTAAACTGAAACCTTGTGTTTGTGATTCCCCTCCCCCATCCCATATAGAGAGA